>PVKS010052191.1:0-10864 GCA_004027875.1 Aplodontia rufa
AGATAGGCCCCTAGCTAATCTAACCAAAAGGAGAGAAATGAGGCAAATCAGTAAAATCTCCAATGAAAAGGGAACGATCACCACCAACCCCATAGAAATCCAACAAATTATAAGATCGTATTTTGAAAACCTATTCTCCTCCAAATTTGATAACTTGGAAGAAATGGATAAATTTCTTGACACTTACAACATCCCTAAATTGAATCAGGAGGATATTGAAGTCCTGAATGGTCCAATCACAGACACTGAAATCCAGACTGCAATTAAAAGTCTACCAAAGAAGAAAAGCCCAGGACTGGACGGCTTCTCCACTGATTTTTACCACACTTTTGAGGAGGAACTAACTCCACTATATTTTTTATTTGAATTTCGAAGCATTTCCAATGTGGCCTTTTTTTTTAATGAGAAATTTATTTGTTGAACAATCATACAAATTTTAACAAAATATTATATACTGTATATAGATTCTGAAAAGTGGATTTACCCCCAAGAGTAACCCCCCCAATTGTCCACCCTTATCCCTCCCTTCCTCTTCCCACAATATCTCTAAAAAAAGTATTAGGTTGTATAACTTTACACCTTATCTGGATATAACATATGATAATAGACTACCTTTCTTAATAGCCAGGGTCTACTTCCAGCCTCCACAGATGAGTGAAGACATTCGACCCTTGGTTCTCTGGGTTATGCTGATTTCACTCAGCATAATTTCTTCCATAGCCATCCATTTACCCTCAAAGGCTGCAATCATTGTTTCTAATTGCTGTGTAAAATTCCATGGTATATATGTACCACAGTTTTGGATCCATTCATCCAGTGAGGGACATCTGGGTTGTTTCCATGATTTAGCTATTGTAAATTGATCTGCTATGAATATAGATATTGCCATGTCACTATAATGTGCTGATTCTGAATCCCGTGGAAAGATACCCAGCAGTGGAATAGCAGGGGCATATGGTGGTCTCATCCCTAATTTTTTGAGGATTCTCCACACTCCTTTCCAGAGGGGCTGTACCAGTCTGCAGCTCCACCAACAGTGTGTTAGTGTCCCTATCTCTCCACAGCTCCTCCAGCATCTATTATTGTTTATTTTCTTCATCTTTGCCATTCTGATTGGCATGAGGTGATATCTTAATGTAGTTTTCATTTGCATTTCTCTGATTACTAGTGATTTAGAGCACTTTCTCATGTATTCATTGGCTTGATCAATGTCCTCTGTTGAGAAGTTTCTATTTAGCTCTTTGGCCCATTTATTGATTGGGTTGTTTATGGTTTTTGTAGTTGAGGTTTTTGAGGATTTTATAGATTCTGGATATGAGGTCCCTGTCTGAGGAATCATAGTCCATGATTCTTTCCATTTCCATAGGAAACCTCTTGACTCTTTTGTTTCCTTGGCAGTGCAAAAGTTTTTTAGCTTTATGGCATCCCATTCACTGATTTTTTACTTTACTTCCTTCACTTTAGGAAACAAGTCTTTGCCTACTCCCAAATGCTGAAGTGTTGGACCTAATTTGTCTTCCATCAGTTGCAAGTTAGCTGGTTTAATTCCTAGCTCCTTGATCCTTTTTGATTTGATTCTCATGCAAGGAGAAAGATATGGGTCTAATTTCAACTTTCTGCAAGTGGCTGTCCTGCTTGTCCAGCACCATTTGTTGAAGAGGCTGTCTCTCTTCCACGTAATATTTTGGATTACAGGCACGCACCTTTCTAAACCCATGCTGGGCTCCATCCTCCTTCCACACCTTTTTTCATGCAATCATTTCCACCAGCAGTGCCCTCTGGTCTGGAAACAACCAATTCCTTTGTCCAGTTGCAGCTCAGCTGCTGCCTCCTACAGGAAGCTTTCTTTGACTTCTCCCAGACAGCCTCCCACACACTGCTGGTGCTTTGAGCCACCGCCACCCTTGATTTTTGCAACTTGTTAATAGGTCTTTTTCCTTTGTAGGTGGGGACTGTCTCAAGGACTAAGTCCCATTTGTGCCTGAGCCACCATGGAAAGCTGGAATAAGAAACTCCTGCTGTGGATGGGGAAAAGGAGCCGATCTATTCTGCTTGGAGGCTGAGCCAGGCCTCCTTCTTGGATCATGTGACCTCCAGAATGTGACTCTTAGCTTGTGGTCCCCTAGAACCCTTCACAGGCTCCCCATAGACCAGGACAAAGCCCAGTGCTAGCGCCCCCTCTCAGCTCCCTGGGATCTTGGCACCCTTGAAGTCACCTGCCTTTTCAGGACCCGTAGCTGCTTTCTTTCCTGAAGTCTCCTCCCCTCTGCCTTGAAACCCCTTTCCCCATCTCAGCCCACAAACTCCTCCACACCCCTCACCACCCAGCTCAGCTGTCACCTCCTCCATGAAGTCCCTGCACCCAGCTGTGCCCCTCCATCAAGATTTATGCCTGTGTAGCTGAGCCCTGTGGCCCTGCAGGACCCCGTCAGCTACACGGCCTGAAACTGTGCGCTTCTGAGAGAATGAGAGAGGCCCGAGTTCAAATCCTGTGGCTACCTCCTCAGCTCTGAGCTCAGGCCTCAGTCCTGCAGGAAGGAGCTGCATGGAGCATCAGGGGTGGGGATCAGATGCCCTAGGCCTGGCAGACACCATCCCATCCTGGAGCAGAGGACGGAAGCCTGACCACCATATGGCACTGAGTGCCCTGGAGACGGCTGGTGCTAATCACATGCAGAACAGGCCTCACTCTCTAGCACCCACCCAAGAGTGGCAACTTCCTTTCTATGGGTACTGTGTGACCCCCTGGTGTCCCCCTCTTTGGAGACAGTCCCCTGGAAGAGAGAATAAAAGCTCCCTTGCTTTCTCAGAGTCACTACCTCCTAATGGCTGCAGACTCCATAGAGTGTGAAACCAGGAAAAGCTAATTCCCCAGAAGAGAGGAGGCTTTCACACAGGAGGAGAAGTCCTCGCCTGGCTCTGCCTACGCACAGTCCCTCCAGCCTCATGAACTGCTGCAGCTAGCAGGCTTGACTGTCTACACTCCAGGCTCAGGTCTGGGAAGGCTAAGAAGACCAACGTTCAGTATTCCTTCCTTGCTGTGTGACCTCGGAGAGTTCACCTTCCCTCTCTGGACCCATTCCCCATCTTTAAGGATTTGGATCTGATGATGTGTAGTGGGTTGTTCCCTGAAGTGACAAGGGCTACAGATACCACAGCTCTGACTCTGTGTGGGCCCACCTGGGTCAAGATTGCTGAGGAGCAAGGTGGCTCTAGGGCTGAAGCCAGCAGAAAGGACAGCGACCCAGCCTGACCACGCCTCTGCAGGGGGGCCTCCAGCTTCAGGAGGACAGAGTGCAGCTAAACTGCACTGACAAAATGAACCACAGTGAATCCCTCAGCCACTCAGGGCCAGCATAGGGACTCTGGGCGGAGAGGAGGGCATCTTGTAGACTCAGGGTGAACTTTCCCTCAGGGTCTCCTTCCCCTGCGGGCCCAGGTCCTCCCGGAGGCTCAGTTTACCTTTTGAGTTATACGTATATGGAAAACAATGAGCATTATAATTAAAATATGTATTCACATCAGAAATAGCTATTGCATAATTGTAAATGAAAAGATAAGTATATTATCACAATTCATGGACTTACGATTCTTACATATTCCATTCATGCTATTTTACAGTTGGTGGTTTAGAAATATTTTGTTTCCCTTGTCAGTCCATATTTTCTTATATACTTCAGTGCATCCAGTTTTCTCATTAGAACAAAGTGTGTTTTAAGTTCATTGTTTTGAGCTTTGTATGGTTCCAGATTCATACCTTCTTTGTTCTTTACTGACAGCCCCACCCATAATCCAAGTCCTCCTGAGTTTGTTCTCTCTCCTTCCACTTCTGCATATAATTAGATGAGGATGGGAGAAGGCACAGGGAAGCAGTTGTAAACTAAATAGCCAGAACTTTTGAGAGAATGACCTTTTGGTTTTGAACTTATGAGAGCACTCCTTATGATGCTAAATTGATTTTGTTTGATGGCTCTTACTTTTTTTCTGTCCTGAGGTTATTCACCATTGATATCAGAAATCAATTTTTATTATTACTAAGAATCAAATAATTCTGTGCAAATCTTTCTTTAGAAAGTCTGGTCACAGAATCATCCTGAAATCATAGAATTCTGAGGTTGAATCAATATACTTGAAGATCCTAATGGGTAAAGTACTAATCTAAATAAATATTTATCAGACTGTGCTAGCTCAAGAAAAGGAGTGTAAGTTGATATGTATAGTTCTCCTAACACTGGTTAATTAATATTTCAGTGTGACATGATTCAGAAATTGATTCAGAAATGTAAAAATGCATGGACTTATTTGTGAGGCACTGTTTTCTCCTACACAAATGACTACTGCTTTAAATTCTTTAATTTAGCCATATATATACATAGGCATCTATGTATATAGTTCATATACAAGTAAATTCAAAGAGATAGTATGTTTTCCTCTTGCTACAAAACAGCAATAGCATGCTATATACAATATTCTTAGCCTCTTTTCCCATAGATTGATATTTTCCTATTGAGTGTAATAAGATCCCTTATTGTTAGGCATAAAATACTATTACTGTTATATATTTTAGGTCATTCTTTTTGGAGATTTTCATCATAAAAAACAGATGAAGGCCTTTCACTGTGAGCTGTGCCTTTCAACAAGAGGAAGTTCATTATTACCAACTCTTTCCCTTCTTGGTACTCTAAATGCTTATATTTGTCATGGCATGTGTGTCCTATCAGCTTCTTTCTGCAGGGCCCCTCTCACTCATGCCCATTTGATATGTAAGAAGTACCAAGTTTTTCCTTTTTTCTTAAACTAGAGCTGTTGTTTCCTTTTTCCTACTTAGTTTCCAGAATTTGAAAAGGTAAACACTGGTTTTAGGCACTGTATTCAAGACACAAATCTAACATATCTGTTTTATGTAAGACTTGAGATGCTTGTGAAATGCTTACTGCCCTCATCTCCTGAAAGCCATGATACAGACTGTGCAATATATTTGTGTACAGCTGCCTGCATTGGTATTTGTAAAAGATGGTCCTGGGTAGCCATTCACATACTTTTGTTTGAGGGGAAATTGTATTTCTCTCAAGGGGAAAATTAAATTAGGAAGTATATATTTTACTGATATTATTCTACAGCAATTTGCATTCCATAATTTTTTTAAAGAGAGGGGGACAATGAGAGAGACAGAAAGAGAGAAACAACTTTATTTTCTCACATGGCCTTAGTTGCTCCAACACTTAGTTGTGTACGTGGTGCTGGGGTTTGAACCTGGGTCCTCACGCTTGCCAGGCAAGCACTGAAACCACTGAGCCACTGCTCTAGCTCCATGCATTCCATAATTGTTAAGGGTATATCCAGATAATATGTCTTTAATCAGTGCAATCAAGGATTTGGATTCTTGGTATCAGACTATTCATGAAGCTTTGAATATTAATGATATGCACAAATTCTTATGAGAAATAAGTAAATGTAATATGAAACTTTATCTATAATAAATTGTTTTTTCAGGTATATAGTTTGAATTCCACAAATTGATTTTCTATAGAAATCAAGGTTGAAAAATGAAAACATACTAGATTAAGGTTATAAAGATATTGCCTTACAGAAAAGCAGAAAATTCTTCATTATCAAGCATGTATATGCTAACTTTGCAGAGATTTCTCTTTGTGCATTCATCCAACTTAACTAAAAGTGCTGTCGTTCATGTGTGCTTTTGCTATGAACTGTATATCTAAACACTGCCCTCACATTTTGTAGCTTGCAATATTGTTCCTATTGAATATAAGAATCATATTAGATTAATCTGATCACCCCTTTATACTAAAATTTTCTTAAAATAAAAAATTATTTTGCTTTTGATTTTATTAATATTTTAATATATTGCAACTGTTAAAAAAAACTTTGTTTTATGTTATACGTTGAATTATGTCTTCCCAAATTCAAATGATGGATCTCTAACCCACAGTGGCTAATCAAAATGAGACTGTATTTAGAGATAAGGCATGTAAATAGCTATTTAGGTTCAAGTGAGGTCACTAGAGTAAGTGGCAATCTAATATGACTGAAGTCCTTTTAAAAGGAGATTAGTTGGACACACATCCAGAAGGAGAAGATCAGGACAGTTCTGCATATACCAGAGAGACCACAGAAGACCCAACTTGCTGACACCTTGGTCTTAGACTTCTATCCTTCATCAGTTTAAGAAAATATATTTCCATTGTTTAAGCAATGTCAGCTGTGTCAGGCAAATACTGTTTGTACATTCTTTTGAGATATTGCTGGAGATCTTGGAAACAAGGGAATACATAATCATAAGATGTATGTCTTTTCTGTCAAATTTGAAAGATTGTGATGTATAGTCTACTACCTCCATTATCCCCCTCCCTTTCTGAAGACTGTAACTCCTCCACTTGTGTATGCCCACCTGTGGACACCCACCTCCTTCCAAGGACCCCTTCCGGTACCCAGCCATCTTCTCCCGGGGAACATGGAATCCCTACTACCCTCGCCACGTGTGCGGCGACCCCCCACCCCCATTATCTCCCAGTCTCCACCTACTCCCTCTTGCACCTGCCTCCACCTAGTCACAGCCAATCACGCTGACTGTGCATCTGAGCTCCTCCAATTAGGGTGAATGGCAGTATTGCATCAGGTCAGCATTAAGAACCCCTCACTCCCTAGAGAGGCACGCATTTTTCTTTCACCCTTCAGCTGAAGTAAAATCTCTGCCTTGCTCACCCACAACTGACCACGTATTTGATTTCATTTATAACAATTTGGCACCCAACGTGGGGCTCTACAAGTCACCTGGGGGGTTGTGGGACTTCCTCCCCAAGGGGAGATGCGTACCACTGCCTTGTTGCAGTGGCCTAAGGGGTTAAGAGTGACTGTGACTCCCAAGGTCGACAGGACCAAAGGTCGAAGGTGGACGAGCAACGCAGGGGGGCACAAACCAACCAGAACCGTGGAAAACAAATAATTTCATACACGAACCAATGGTAAGAATTATCTTTTTTTTCTTAAATTTGAGAAAAGGGATATATATATATATATATATATATATATATATATATATATATTGCCTTGGTGGTTGAAACATCCCATGGGGTTTGATCCCAGTGGGTTTGAGACGTGTCTGGGACACAAGGTAAATGCGCCAACTCCAAATCCATAACGCTGGAAGCTAAACAGTATGGCAAGGACAGGAGGAATAAAGGCTCAGGAAAAAGGGGGTCATAGCAGACCTCCAGTAAAGAAAAATAACGTGGTTATTTTTCTTGGACTCAGAAACCCAAAAATCATACCCCGGGAGAAAATGGGATGGGAAATAGAAATTCTGCTATAGAAAAGCAGGATGCTGGCAGGGGAAGGGGAAGAGACACAGAAATCCCCTTACATAGCCCTTTGGGCTACATGCTAAAATATTGGGAGGATAATCCTAAGATAAAAATGAAGGAAAAATAAAAAATGATAAGATATTGTTCTTTTATTTGAACCCAAGAACCTATCCTAGATCCGGCAATATACTGGCCTAAATTTGGGGCAAATGAGGATTGGATATGCCAATTATTAATAGAGCATGTAATTGATAAAGACCCTAACAACCAGGAAGAATTAGAATATGCTCTGTTGGAAAGAAGGACCTAAAGTCCTCTTTCCTCTTAAGATTAGCAATAACAATAAAATAGAAATTAAATGGATGGGATCCCCTAAATTTTCTACCCCCATCATCCATTTCTAATCCAACCAAGGGGCAAAACCCATCTCCTGCCCCCAGAAATATTCCAATGAAGGGTGAGAGGGAACTGAACCTGACTGCAGCAGCTTCTGTCCCTTCTCCAATTTCATGCCCTTATCTACCAAGATTAAAAAGAGAATTAGAACAATGCAAACAGGATATTCAAAACTTCCCTTTTCCACAAGGAGAAAAGAAATGTGATTCTCTTTCCTCCCCCTTCACTTTGTATCCTTTACGTGAGGTTCCTGTAGGAGAGGGGGCCATCGGATTTGTAAATGCCCCTCTCACTAGCTCAGAGGTTAGATTCTTAAATCAAGAATTAAAACCTTTGATAGAGGACCCACATGGGGTAGCCGAACAAATAGAACAATTTCTCGGCCCTCAACTTTACACATGGTCTGAACTTATGTCTATTCTAAGTATTTTATTCTCCAAGGAAGAAAGGGCAATGATTAGGCAGTCTGCAATGAAAACCTGGGAACGTGAACACCCAGCTGGATCTGGAGCCCCATCGGCTGAGGTAAAATATCCAATTGAAGACCCACATTGGAATAACAATGAGGTACACAGGGGACATAGGAGAGATCTCAGAGATTTAATTATAAAAGGGATAAAAGAGGCAGTTCCTCAGTCCCAAAATTTAGTCAAAGCTTTTAAAGTACGCCAAGGGAAAGATGAAGGGCCAACAGAATTTTTGAGTAGATTAGAGGAACAAATGAGAAAGTATTCTGGGTTAAACACCAATGATACCTTAGGGCAAGAAATGTTAAAGGTACACTTTGTCACTAACAGCTGGCCTGATATAGCTCGAAAATTACAAAAAATAGAAGGTTGGACAGATAAACGTCTAGAGGACTTATTGACAGAGGCTCAAAAGATACGTATAAGAAGAGATGAACAGAAACAAGGACAACATACCAAATGTTTACTTTCCACCATGGAACCAGTAACTTGGCAAAACCCTAGCCTTAGAAATAAGGGAAAAAGAGGGTCCCAACCAAGATACCCTAAGGGGCCACAAGCAAAGGGACTACAGAAGGGAGAAAAAAGAAGTAAATGCTATAAGTGTGGAAAAGAGGGACATTTTAAGAGAGAATGTCCTGAATGGGTTAGAGAAGAAAAGGTAACATCCCTCATGTCCTTCGATGAGGACTAGGGAGGTAAGGGGCTCTTTTATACAAAAAAGTCCTATAAGAGCCCTTGATAAATTTGGAGGTGGGACCCAAAAAGGAAGAAATAACATTCTTAATTGACTCTGGGGTGGCTCGCCCCTCTTTAACCTATCAGCCTATGCAGACACAACTGTCTGATAAACAGCTGTTAGTGTCAGGAGTAAAAGGGGAAGATTTTAAAGTCCCCATATTTAAGAAGACTCAAGTGAGATATCAAGACAGGCATACCCAAATAGAATTTCTCTTTGTACCTGCAGCAGGAACTAACCTTTTAGGTTGAGACTTAATGTGTGAACTTGTGGTAGGATTAAAGATCAATGATAAGGAAATCCAAATTTCCCTTAACCTTCTAACATCTAAGGAAGAAGAAAAAAGTCATCCCAAGTTTGGACAAAAGAGGGAAATCGAGGAAAATTGCAGGTGCCACATATACATGTTGAGCTAAAAACCAAGGGAGAAACCATAAGGAAGAAACAGTACCCAATCCCTCTTGAAGGGAAGTTAGGGTTACAACCTATAATAGAGGGGTTACTTAAGGATGGTCTCCTTGAACCCTGCATGTCTCCTTATAATACCCCAGTCTTACTTGTAAGGAAACCAGATGGATCTTATAGACTTGTCCAAGACTTAAGAGCAATATATCAAATTACTCAGGATAGACACCCTGTAGTCCCTAATCCCTATACTCTTCTTAGTAAAATACCCCATGATCACCGGTGGTTTAGTGTTATAGACTTAAAGGATGCTTTCTGGGCATGTCCTCGAGCTGAGGATAGTAGAGATTTCTTTGCCTTTGAATGGGAAAATCCACAAACTGGGAGGAAACAATAGTGTCGATGGACTGTCCTTCCCCAGGGATTTACAGAATCACCCAACCTGTTTGGACAAATTCTGGAACAGGTGCTAGAGGGATTTAAGAACCCACCACAAACTAAACTTCTCCAATATGTAGATGACTGCCGCGTTCATCCAGCAAAACAACAAGACAACAGCCGTTGTTCGTGCAAGAAGTTTTTTTTTAATTTTTTTTTAGTGCAGTTATATAGTTACAAAATTCATCTACTTCCACATACCCCAGAAGTTACATACAGGTTACAATTTACCGGACCACCTCCAGCATGTGGCCGGGGGAGACTATTCCGAGCAAGATACATATCAACCATTAAAGAGCACACACCTGGTTTTGGCGAAGGTCAGATAATCAATCTCTCTTGACAATTAACCTTTCAGCCACCTTCCAGTAACTGACCTGCTTCATGGCATGTACACAGCCTCATGGACTATATGCTTCCCACAATTCCCCCTTTACTATTTAAAATGGACAAGGGGACTGTGCCTGTCTTAGGTTGTCTGCAATCAAATATTTTTTTTACCCGTCATCAGATCGTGAAGTCTAAAACCCTCCATGTCCTGTCTTAGATTGATAAATATTTGTGCAAGTCATACCCATGACTACCAGTCCATCACTTGTTATGACGTCCAGGGGTGTAGGAAAACATATAGTACGCATTGACCCATGATGCACACGATGATAACACAGGCCAGGGCAAACATAATTCCCAAAAATAACTCCTTAAGCCAGGAAATATTGGCAAGCCATGAGGTCAGCTGCCCGGTCCCGGCCGGCAGGAACTGGACAAAGCATTCTTTCAGGCGGTGAACTGAGGTTAAAATAGACCCACTGGTCTTAAGTTCTCCAAACACTTTATTTCTCCCTTAACCTCGGCTAACGGCCTCCAGGCGCTTCCCGCCTTCCCTCTCTTAGAGTCAAGGCCCTTAAGGCCTTACATTTAGAGTCAAGGCTATTCACATTCAGAGTCCGTGTTTCTGCAACCGAGGCTCTTACTGCCTGCGTCTTCTACCGCTGCTGATCTCTCCGCTGTCTCTGCTGCTGCTGCTTCCATGCTTCTGTGCTTCTGCTTCAGGACAGGGCGGGTTGCTTCTTCTCTGGCTGCTTCCTCCTTGGGCC
>PVKS010052192.1:0-10858 GCA_004027875.1 Aplodontia rufa
AGGCACACACACACACACACACAGGCACACACACACACACACAGGCACGCAAGCACAGAGCTCAGATTCAGCCTTTGTTTTAAACATTCCCATTTACCTCTGACCTCTGATCTACCTGTTTTATCCCCAGGGCCTAAAATCCCCTCAGCACTGGGATTGGCATTTCAGGCCTCAGGGCTTTGTTTATTCAGTAATCGAATTAACATAGCTGTTCCTTCACCTCAGCATTCAAGGATGTTTGATGTAGAAAACACTCTGAAGGTGAACTGGAGGACTGACTGTGTGCTACCTGACTGAACCATGGTAGCAGGGACATGAGCCCAGTAGCCTAGGAGCTTCAAATTCACTGAGATAAGGAACCTGTGTTAGTGAGTGAGTGAGTGCGGAGGAAAACACTCCCCACACAGAGGTCTGCTGCCCCCATCTGCAATCTGTCTACAGCTCAGTGCATCTGGTGGCCCTTGCCCACTTTCTTCCAGTCCCTTAGCCATAGCGTCCTCCCATCTCCACGCCATCATGCTGTGTCTACAGGTGCAGCAGCGATACTAACTGAATAGAACTGATCCAGACTAATAAGCAGCACTGAGAAAGTCCAGTCTCTTCCTACTCCTGCCATCATAAGGGTCCAATTCTAGGACCACCAGCTCCTGAGACAATGCAAAGGGGAAGCAAACTGTCTCAGTGTAGAGCAACTGTCCCCAGTGATGGCCCCGTGTCCCAAGTCAGTAAGACTGCACTATTCCCAGCAAAGGCATGAAAGAGTGTCACACTGTGCATCAAGAAAACTGCAGATGAGGAACAGGAGAGGAAAATATTCTTAGTTGTGATTGTGAAGGAAGACACCAGCAGCCTCACTGTGCTCAGCTTCCACACAGTCTGAGTGTGGTGACACACAGCAGGTGGTGTCTGGGTGGTCCTGAGGGTGCGCAGACCTTCCAGGGAAGCAATCTGTCCCCAGTCAGTGCCACCTTCAGTGCCTTTCATCATTTTCTTTTTGCAGAGTAGATGGGTTCAGCCCAGACCAGTGCTGAAGCCACAGGACTCTGATGGTGAAATGGGCTTTGTGACGTGGATCCCCGGTATCTAAATCAGAAAATTGTCAAAAAGAAAAATTATCCCTTGCTAGAAATTTTAGCCTTTTATTTTTTTAAGTGGAAAAAATTCAAATTCCATCAGAATGGAGACAGCTGTTTATGTGACCCAGCTCTTCTGAATTAGAGACATTTAAATTATTTCTCAGGAAGGAATTTCTACTCTGCTTCCTCCACTTTGAGTAATGTTTTAAATGAATTTAAAAAGAAGCAGAGGAGAGTAGAGCTATTCTGAAAGCAACTGGATGCAGACCAAGAACTTAAGAAACATAAGCAGTTATAAAATGTTTGTATAGAAATTTGCCTATTATTTGTAGTAATTAAAGTAGTAACCCAAAGTTTATCCAAATATGTATAATACACACACACACACACACACATGTTAACATTGTGCACCTCTTCAATCTTAATATTTTATCTAATTAAGAGTAGACTTTACTGTGAGTGCAGCTCTGGGTTGGTAGAGGTGGGGATATTTGGTTGTTTGTTTAGCATTATTCAGCGTGAAGGATTCTTTACAGAGGCTTACTAAAATGTACTTGGAATCCTGACTGGTTTTAAGTGGGTAGAAAGTAGAGGAATCTTTTTCTAGAATGCTCTTAGGCATGTAAGGCAGAAGTTACATTGTAACTTAAATCCATTGCTTTGCTTTTTTCTGGAGTTTAGAGTACTTCCATGTGCTGCGTAGACAGAAATCCACCCTGCTTCAAAGAGCCAGCGCAAACGGTGACTCCTCAGATTCTTAGAAACACAAATGCCCTCCTGAGTCAAATGAATGCCAGAGCCCTGGCTTTGATGGCTCTTGTGAAGCAAAGCATCGCTGGACGTTTTCCTGTTTCTACTAACTTTGCTGTCCCCAGTGAGATGGGGCACCTGGGGGAGGTCACATTTTAATTTGTCTCTGGCACCAATTACAATCATGACTAACCTGGCTGGTTTTCAGGTGTCCAAGGCCTTTTTAAAGACCGTGGCTGGTTTTAAAACGCTCCATTTCTCAGTAAACTGTCAGGGGAAGCAGTCCAACCACAACAAGGGAGTAGACCAAGAAAGAGAAGGGTGTGAGCTACGGAGGATAAAAACATCAGTGCAGGAGAGAAATGCACAGAATATTAGGACAGTAATGAAGGGCAGATCAGATGACAGCCGTGTGACACCACATGGCACTTAGGAGTCAAAAGGTCTTTACATCCCCACCTCATCCCCAGGTGCTGGAGATGGAACCCAGGGCCTTGCCCATGTAGCCAAGCTCTCTGCCACTGAGCCGCACCCCTAGCACAGGACACTGTTTCGAGGCCATTAGCCCCAGGAAGCAGATGGGCTGTGCGCCCTCACCCCCAGGTCCTTTCTTTCTTGTCATCATTTTCTAACACTGTCATAGCTGGGTCCTAACGAGGTTCTCCCCATGATCCCACACACTGTCTTCCCCCCCAAAGGGCCTTTTATCCAATCTCAGGGAAGATGAAGTCAGACTCTGACCCAGAGAGTCTTCGCCACCCGTGAGCTGCACCGTGCTCTCCTTACCCACTTAGCTGTGCACCTGCCACTCAATTTCTGCCTGAATCAGCCTTAACTGTCATATATACAAACTGTTGGTGGACAGTAACACCCAAATTGATTGAGAAAAATAACAGGAGGGTGCCGATTGGAAGGCATCTAATATCTCATGAAGGACAGGAACAGGCAGCCACCAGGCACTTGGGCATCAGTGCAGTTACTACAGCTGGTCACCAGCAGTCTGGAGGAAAGCTGAGCTGATCCTTGCAGGTGTTGCTGGCGAGTGCCTCTCCATCCAAGTCACTGGGGCCCAGAAAAGCCAGGGGACATGGCACGGGGTGAACCAGGCAAAAAGAATAAGATGAGAACTAACTAGACTCCTTCTGTACTCTAATTTGTTATGTTCATTTTCTGAGTCAGCTCTGCACTAAGCATAAGATGTTTTAAGCTAATTCAGAAGGGAATTCTCAAGAGTAAAAATGATCACAAGACTGATCTGATCCTTGTCATTCATTGAAGAAAAAAAAATTCTCCTGCATTAATAGTCACACAAGAACTGTTCCAAAGAACATTCTTATAAAAACTAAATAAAGGGAGACAGTGGCAACAAAGGAGGGAGGGAGCAAGAGAGAACAGGAGGAGAAAAAGACTCAAGAGTGCAGGTGCACATGATCAAAACAGACCATGAAATTGCATAACACTGCTACCCCTGAAGTCTCCTCAGGACTCCTGTGTCACTAGGGCTTCAGCAGGGCTGAGGGCAGTGCTACTGTTTAGCCCGAGGCTGATCAAACTCAGCAGACTTGGACAGGTGCACTCAATGCCCAGGGAAAGACAGCTGCAGGCCTGGGGACTCAAGAGATTTCTCAGAGGACAGGAAGGGCCTAAGAAGTTACAGCACCTCCAGGAGCCTCAGTTTCCCATGTGTTCGGTGGGAATAACAAAACCTGCCTCCAGGCCACAGAGGCTCATCTCAGAGCTGGGGCCCAGGGAGGGCTCAGCAATGTGGCCAGGATCATGGCTGTGACTCCCTTCCTTGGCCATCGTGGCCCTCACTGCATGGCTTGCACTGCCCATTTGCCTGTCTGTCCTCCAACCCCGACTGTGACAGTGCACAGGAAGCACCTCTCTGGGATTTTGTCTTGTTTGTTCCTTTATCTTCCCCCACACTGGTGCCCAGCCACTGTGAGCTGGGGAAGTGGTTGGTTCCTGTGGAGGGGACACAGGCTGGGGACGTACCTGGTCACTGCGAGGAACTCCATAGCGCAGAGAATTCGTGAAGTGCTCGCAGTTCAGGTGCATCACATTGTATGGCACCTTCTTCCCCACCACCTTCTCGGCCCGCTGGACAATTTCGTTGGGTGGCAGCGGAGAGTACTTCTTATCATGCTTGTTATTGACCTGGTACTTGTCTCTCCCGGCCACCTCGTACAGCATTTCCTTCATCACAATGCCCTTGGCAGTCTTGGTGTGCATGAAGCTAGCTGACCCGGATTCTGCCACTTTACAAAGAGGAAAAAGAGAAATGGGCCACAGGGACCCAAAGTGAGTAGGGGGTTTGCTGCCTGCTCGAGTGGCTTCTGGTGATTTTCCATTTCCATGACTCAACAGGGACCCAAAACTGTCCTCCAGTTGGGCATCTGTCCTTGGAACTACTCACAGGAAATGAGTGGAAGGGTTGGACCCATGGCTGTGTGGCTTTGAAGAAGGCGTTTGTAGTCTCTCAGCTCTGGTTTTTCTATCTAAAATAAGGAGCAGTAAGGTTCCAGGATTTATTATAACTTTGTCATCCTAGAAAAGCTGGTCTCCTGCAGCCTGGTCAACTATCTGGCTCTCTTGTTCATGCAGTTAGGAGCTATGAGCACATTCGCCCGTCTTTGAGAATAGGATGTAAATCTTTTGAGATTCCAGGGGCTACAGCTGACCTCAGGACATTGCTAACAACAGGACAGGTGACAGGTTTCAGGAGGAGTCCCCACCCTAGATGCTCAGGAGGTCCCCGGGCACACCAGCAGACCTGGCTAAAGTCCAGAAGTCAGGGAAAGCTGGAGCCAGCACAGAGCCCAGCTCCTCCCATCCAGCCACCTGCAAGTGGGGGAGGGGCGTGCACTGGGTGCAACCATGGAAAAGTGGGTGCCAAGAGATGGACAAGGGAGCCCATGGGCACCCAAGAGGAAGCTCACTGTCAAAGAGCCACTGTGGCCCTGCCAGAATCAGGACACCCAGTGCAGCAATAGACATCCATCACCCAGGCAGGGCCATCTCCAGCTGTGACACCAGGTGACAGCAACAAGCAGAGGCAGCAAAGCTGATCACTTCCTCATCCTGCTCTGCTTGGCTTCCCAGGAAGCACTGAAGCCCTCTGCCTGGTTCAGTCCTGAGATTTTAGAAAGTCACAGTTCAGAGTTAGGAGTGAGAGAGCAGGTGGAGCTGGAGGAGTCCCTGAGGTAAATAAGAGAGAGGTCACCTGGATGAGGTCCCAGTGTGTGGGCAGGGGGAGCCCTTGAGGCCCAACCACCTGCAGGTAGGGTGACCAGGGTGGGTTCCACGTGAGGCCAGGAACCTGCCTACAGCCAAGATTCAGCAGGTAACCACCCTCAGGGTCAGGCGTGGGTAGCATCAAGGGCTGAGAGTGAGCGCTGCCTTCACCCTTGTCCCTGAGATGCCACCCTGGTGAGTGAGGCCATGTGCAGTTGGCACCCTCAGAAGCTCTGGGCTCTGATTCTGGCTCCATGAGTGACAGCCTGAGTGGTCTGTGTGACTTTGCTGGGCCAGTGCTGAGCAAACACATGTTTTCTATTCAAGAAAATCTTAAAAGTGGCAGACAGGGCACGTGGATTGGCAAAGCATCCGCCACTCAACACTGAGCAACGTCCAGGTGGGCAGCACGCCTCACGGTGAAGGCGCAGAAACCAAGGCTGCACTTTTGGTGTTGAAGTCCCTCCTGCCCACTTCCACTGGGTGACCCAGCCACTGCCTTAAATTCTGAGTCCCCAGAACCCTGTAGAACAGGGACAATCATGGTCCCTGCTGAATGGAAGCCATGGAAAAAAAGGAGTCCTCAGTAGTGTCTGGCAGAGGCCAGGGTCAGCTGCTATTTTTATTTGACAAGAGCCAGGAAAGGCAGGACAAGCAGGGGGCACAGAAAAAGCACAGAGCCCAGGGAGGGAGGAGCGTGCCTCTTAAGAGGCAGCTAGGAGGCCACCATGGTCGAAGTCCAGAGACCAGGAGGAGAGAAGAGGATGCTGCAGAGAGTGGCCCCATGTCCTCAGCACAGATTGCTGCTTTCTTCAACAGGAACCGTATTCCACACATATGGGAAGAGCCCATTGGGAATATTTTCTTTTGTGGTGCTGGGGATGGAACCCAGGGCCCCCTCGTGCTGAGCATTGTCACTACCCTGAGCCACACCCCCAGCCACCAAATGGGAACTTTAAGGAGAGGAGCGGCATGACAAATTCACCCTAAGAACCATGTTGTAGGCTGAGACTATGCCCAAGCAGAGCCTGGGATTGGTGAACGGGGTGGGAAGAGCTCATCCACTGTGCTTCCTCCATTGACTAAGGCCATTGGTCAAGAGTGCAGGAGTGGAGAAAAGACACTTTCAGGAAAGCCCACAGCAGGTGCTGGAGTGGTGACTCAGTGATTATGGCATTTGCCTGGCATGTGCACGGACCCAGGTTCAATCCCAGCTCCATGTACACAACGAAGAGTTGGAAAACAAAAAACATTGGAAAGAATAAAATTAATTCTCTCTTTCACTCCCTCTCACTCTTTAAAAAAAATATTGAATGTCCATAGCAGCCGATTCGTAGCAGCCCAAGTGTGGCCCCACTCTGCTGTGGGAAGGAAGTTTTAATTCACTGACTGCCCCTCCACTGCATTCGTGGGCTTTATTGCGTTTGTGTCAGATCCCAGTTGAAGTAAAAAGTTGAAGAAAGGGGCAGGGAATGCTCACCACAGTTCTCCCAGGAAGTATTCTTAGCCTCAGTTTACAAATAAGCCCACCAAGGCTGGAAAACCACAGTGGATTCATAACCGAGTCTGTCTGCCCCAACGCCTGGGCTCCTCCAGGAATCTATGCTCAGAAGCAGAGCTGCCCCCTGGGATGCCCAATTCAACCCCTCTTAAAAGCCCCAGGGTTTCCAAGGAGTAGAGTTTGAAAACCACTGCCCCACACCAAACTGCCTTCTGTGACACTCAGCAGAGGAAGGGCAGTAGGGAGCAAGGAGGGGTTGGAGCAGCCTGCTCTGTGCAGTCCCCACCCCTATTCCCAGCCCAGGCCCAGCACAGCACAGCCTGGATGTCCTTACTTACTAAGGGGGACCAGGTGGACCACATATCCATCGCCTACGTAGATGGCCCAGTGATTGTAGGGCAGACCGTGGCGGAAAATCTCAATCAGGTCTCCAGGCTGGGGCCGTGGCTGCAAAAAGCAAGAATGGAGATGTTAGTGAGGCCTTGGACCAGGTCAAGGCTGCATTTGGAGGGTTCAGTCAGTGGCCACAGCAATCAGCAGGACAGAATTCTAAGCCCTGTCCTGCTAGTGGGACGCTGGATCACCTCACAAACCTGAGCTCCAGGCCTGCAGGCAGCATGGCTCTGCCTCCCCTGATTACCCACCCTGTCATTACATGTTCCAAGTGCGAATCTGAAAAGTGATTAGCTGAGTCTCTGTCTCAATGTGTCTCTTTCCAGGGAGATCATAAATGATCTGCTCCTCTGAGCCAAGCACTCTGCTAAATATTTTTCAAGCATGGCTCAATAAATCCTCCCACCCATCCTGGAAAGTGAGTGCTGTTATGAACCCCAAGGACAGATGAGGAAATCAAGGCTCAGAGATGGGAGAGAATTTGCACAAATCCATGCAGCTTATGAGTGGCATGGCCAGGACTCAGCGCAGACAGTCAGGCCACCACCATGTGTTACTTTGACTAGAGCTCCCACCTGAGGCTGCCAAGTCCACAGGGTGTCCCACAGGCACCTCACCTGGCCAAGGGCCTGACCACAAACCAGCGTGGATCTGTGGCTGTAAGGGGCTTCTGGCTGCCCAGAGTAAGATAAGGTCTCTGAGTGCACCAATGAGAATGTGCAGGGGTCAGTGAGGGAGCTGAGGGTGTGACAGCATGTGTGCGGGCACTCACATGTGTGTGTGTGTGTGAGAAGGTAGGGAGGGTGCTGGGGATGCTCCCAGAGTCCCTCCTTATTAGAGAAGCACAGGGCAGAATTTGGGAAAACTTCATTTAGGTTCAGGTTCACGTCCATTCACCATCACTGATATAACAGGGTCAGATTCTGTGCCCTGTGCTGGGTATGAGGGTGGGCAGTTTCACTTGATCTAATTCGGGGAGGCTAGCTGCTGTGGTCCAGGAGAAGATTAAGTCTGTAATGAGAAAGGAATCTATTCCCAGGACACCTAGTGACAGACCCATCAGTGCTTGATCTTGAATCCTCTGTTCTTTGCTGAGGCCCCATCAACAGGGAGGACCAGCACTGCCTTCCACACAGTGAAGACATGGGTGGGTAAATCTGAACCAGTTGCTCCTAGGGGACATTTACATAGGGGATGGTCTCATTCCATGCTGGCACACCCCCCAAAATGAATAAGAAGTAAAAGTAGAGGACTTACCTATGGAGTTCTATGTCCTAGTTAAAAGTAGGGAGTTATCTGGGTACAGGTGATGAACACCTGCAACAGCAGCTAGGGAGGCTGAGGCAGAAGGATTGCAAATTCAAAGCCACTCTCAGCAATTTAGAAGGCCCTAAGCAACACAGTGAGGCTCTGTCTCAAATAAGAAATAAAAAAGATGAGGCAGGGAGCAACAAGATGACCTGAAGGGAGTCAGCATTTCCTGAGGCTCCAGGTCTGCTTGGGAAAATCCCAGTTTATCTTCAATTTTCCAAGAGAGACCCTACTATCTGAAGAAATAGACACGATTCAAAACGGGTACTAGCTTGCTATCAGAATACACTGTGAGAGCTCTCTCAAAGAAACACATCACAACAAAGCAAAGCCATAAGAAGCTCCAATTACTCCACCAAGAGTAACTTGCTTGAAGTACAAGGTATGCTCTCAGACTCAGAAAATGAGGAAAAGGGGAGAGAATGCTCCTCCTCAACCGCACAGTTCTCCACCAAAGAATCCCATAGCTGGAGCCCTAGATGAAAACCAAAGGCATTGTATTAGCGTTATGATTAGTAATGCAATCAAAGAGTTGAGAGATGAACCAAGGAAAGAGATCAGAGAGCAATTTCAAGAGATGAGAGACAACTTCTACAGGGAAATAAGGGAACAATTCCATGAGATGAAAGATCAGCTATACAAATGTATAGACATCCTGAAAAGAGATGTAGCAGAGCTATCATGATTGAAAAACACGGTTAACCAAATCAAATCTTCACTAGAAGAAACCAACACCAGAGTATACTCCACTGAAAATAGAACTTCGGCTCTTGAAGAATAATATCAGACAATGAGGATACGCTAAACAATGCAGAATTCAAAGAAAATAAGCGAGACAAACAGCTTATATTACATAATCAGAACTTCCAAGTAATATTTGATGAGATGAGGCATAATAATCTGAGAATCATTGGCCTGGAGGAAAATACCGAACAGCAAACAAGAGGCTTAAAGAACCTTTTAAGCGAAATCATAAGTGAGACCATCCCTCATTTTACTATTGATCTGGAATATCACAACCAAGATGCTTGGAGAACTCTAAATAGACCTAATCATTAAGAAACTCTCCAAGACATATCATATACAAAATGAATAACAGAGAAATTAAAGGGAGAATTCTAAAAGCTGCTAGAGGAAAGGCCCAAATCACATTCAGAGGCAAACCAATTCAGATCACTATGGATTTTTCAGAGCAAGCAATGAAGGCCAGAAGAGCTTGGAACAATATCTTTCAAGTGTTAAAACATAAAAATTTCCACCCAAAGATAACATATCTGGCAAAACTGAGCTTCAAATATGAAGGGGAAATTAAATACTTCAACGATAAATTCATGCTAGCAAGATACATCAACACAAATCCTGCTCTACAGAACATTCTCAAAGATGTTCTCCAGTCAGACGATAATGCCAATGATATCCTAAATCTTTAAACAAGGGTGAGTCAATAATCATATTATACAAAAGCTGACTTCCAAGATGATTCAAAACTCTGTTATCGATACAAAGTCTGAGAATTAGCCTCCCATATCTATTCTAACCTGGAATGTGAATGCTCTCAATGCCCCAATTAAAAGACACAGACTGGCCAATTGGATCAAAAAACAAAATCCAACAATATGTTGCCTGCAAGAGACACATTTGACACTCAAAAATAGACACAGGATGAAAGTGAAAGGATGGCGAAACGTTTACCAGGCCTGTGGCCCAAAAAAGCAAGCTGGCATGGCGATTCTAATTTCTGATAAAATTAATTTCCAACTAAAACTAGTCAGAAAGGACAAAGAGGGTCACTTTATCACACTAAAAGGGACAGTCCATCAAGAAGATATAACGATAATTAACATTTATGCCCCCAATTACAACCCCCCCAAATATATGGGAAAAATACTTAAGGACATTAATCCCCTCATTGATCTCAACACAATAATCCTGGGGGACTTCAACACACCATTATCAACTTTAGACAGATCATCAAAACAAAAAAATCAATAAAGACATCTTCAATCTGAACAACTCTATTAATCATTCGGGCTTAACACACATCTACAGAATATTCCATCCTAAGACACCTGAATTTACCTTCTTCTCAGTGGCGCATGGATCCTTCTCTAAAATAGACCACATCCTAGTTCACCGGGATAATCTTTTTTTTTTCGTATTTTATTTATTAATTTTTTATTTTTGAACAACCTTACAAGATTTTAACAAAATAATATAAAATGTGTATAAAATGTGAATATATTCTGGATATTGCAATTATCCCCAGGAGTGCCCCCCATTACCCTCCCTTATCCCTCCCTTCCCCTTCCCATTATAACTCTAAAAAAGTATTAGATTGTAAAGCACTACATCTTATCTGGATTTAACCCATGTTACTAGACCAACTTTCTCATTGTCTAGGGTCTAGACCCCACCTCCACAGATGAGTGGAGACAGTCGACCCTTAGATCTCTTGGTTAAGCTGATTTTACTCAACATGATCTCTTCCATAGCCATCCATTTACCTTCGAAGGCTGCAATATCATTGTTTCTAATTGCTGTGTAATATTCCATGGTATAAATGTACCACAGTTTTTGGATCCATTCTTCC
>PVKS010052193.1:0-10858 GCA_004027875.1 Aplodontia rufa
AGCCAGGAAGATTAGAGCCAGAAAAAGAAGTTTGGGAGGTGCCTTGATAACAGAGGGGGGTTACATTCCTCCCTTTTTTTTTGTTTTGTATGTGGGAAAAGGGCATTGTTCAATATGGCTACTTCCTGCTGGAAAGGGGGTAGTGGGGTAGGGTCTGGGAGGAATACACTTAAGAAACACCATAAGAGTGTCGAAAAGGCAAGTATTTCTTGTGGATTAAGGCCTGTAAAAGTTCCCTGGAACCATAGATCCTGTATTGTGTTCCATCAGTCGTCTATGTGGCAGGTGGGTGGGATGAGCCAGGCGTCTTGGTGAAGGGTTCTCAGGAATGCTTTTCATAATCTGTCAGGGTCAGCATGTTGTGTGCTGATTTCTGGATGAAGTGCTGGGGTCTTATGATGCCAGTAGCTGGTAGTCCTTGAGGAGAAGCTGGTTAAAAGTTTGATTAATGATTTTTCCAACCTGGTTTTGAATGAATTTTATGATACAGGGTAGGAAGAGACAAGCAAGTAGAATGATGGATAATGGTCCTAAAATTGGCCATACCCAAGTAAGAACGGGAGATTGAAACCAGAGGGAGAATGGGGAGCTGTTAGAGATGCTCTGCAAACTTGCTGACAAATCATTTAGTTTGATAAAGTTCTACTAGGCCGGATTCATTGACATAATAACAACATTCTTCTTGTAAGAACACAGAGGTACCTTCTTTTTCATCTGTAAGGAGGTCTAATGTTCTGCGGTTTCGGAGAGTTACCTGGGCCAGAGAGGTAACCTGTTTTTGTAGGGAGGCCAAGGATGAGGCTGTGGATGTGAGGGCACTTTTGAGCCGAGAACTGATGTCGGCACCAGATTTGTGGCTCTCAGGCCAATTTCACCTGCGCCACCATAATGAGGGCGGGCATGGGAGGTGATGGCCAGCCAGAACGGCAGGCAGGGAAAATGGTGTTGGACCTTTGCCAGGCAGCTGGTTTTGCTGGCTAACTGGAAGTTCATTATGGGGTTGGTCCTTCAGAGACTGGCTGGTGGATCCATCAATCCACTGGAGCTTGTTTGTTAGCATCCCGATTGGCTGTTCTTTTCACGGGCAAGCTGCCCTTTGCCCTGTCCCTTAGCCTCAGTGTCTTAATTGAAGCCATGAACCCAGCCAGCCTAACATTTTGACCTTTTTGGTGATATAGGGCATAGATTTCCATCTGGCTAATGTGTGCTGTTTATGGGGCAACATGGGGAGGGGGAGGTTTGGGTGTTGGCTCCGTGGGAGGCGGTTGTAAGGGTGCAAGGGCCTTTGGTTGTATGTTACTTTAGCAACCTTGCTTATGCAGCTTCAGGTGAACCTGAAGAGACAGGGAGCAGTCATTAGAAGGAGTCTTATCATTAATATGGGAGTAAGGTTGGGGGTTAGCCAGGTGACAAGAATTGAGTTAAGCCATCCTGGCCAAGGGTCAGGCTGCTTAGGCCTCTCGTTCAGATGTCTGAAAGTTCTACGTTCATCTCCATCAGCCCAGTTTCACTGTTGTAGCAGCCTTTGTTCATCATCAGGAGATCGAGTATTTGGAGGTCCTGTAATGAAACTCAAGTGACAGATGTTATTTGTCTTTGTTGGTAAAAGTCCATGTAGGACTGCCAGGTGTTTAAGACCAACTTAATCAAAATTGATCTTGTTTTTGTCTATTGCTACCAGTCAGCTGTTTGTCAGGGTTATTCTTGAGGAACTTGAGAAAATCCTTTTGGCTCTTTTACCAGTTGTGCCATCTGCTAGGGATAGATCAGGGTCTTGCTGACCACATGTGGCTTCACTTGGAAGCATCAGGGACATTGTCCATGAATGATCATCCTTTTTGCAGTGTGTTCACTGGTTGGCTTTTTGTTCTCTAGGGTCACCTGATCCCCCTGATCAGGAGGTCTTGTTACCCAGAGTTGTTAAGCCTGTATCGAAGTTCCATTGTCCCCTGAGCTTTGGCTGACCAAACAGTGCAAGGGTCAAAATATTGACTATTTTTCCTTAGCCCTTTAACTGTTTTAACTTTGGTCTCCTTGATTTGGTGTTTAACATCCAGCAGGCCAGTTTCACCAGTCTTAAAGTAGAAATATTGTTACAGCTTTATAGCTACCCTTTTTGCTTAATTAGGATCAGTAATAGTGCTGTCCTGTAGATGATGGCATGTCTTTGCCTCTTAAAAGGATTTTATAAAGTTTTTATGTATTGTTTCTGGAGTCTATCTGAATATACATTTAGGAAACAGTGTTAATGATCAGGAAAACAGTCAAAGCAGACAGATAAGTCAGGCTTTTAAATGGCAGTGACTTTTTTATGTCAGATACAGTTACCCTGCCTATAAACTTTCATAAAGTTATTCAATTTAATGTAACACACAAGCTTCTGAAATTTACCTTCCACAAACCTTCTGCGACTTACTTAGACATTATATTTCTTCATACCCAGGAACATTTCTTTCATTCTAATTTCCATATCAAAGTGAATGTCCATGCCTATAACCTTTTAGATTTTTCCTACTTTTTGACCCTTTCTTAAATCTGCATTCTGATACAATCCTGATGAAATTTCCAATGTTTTTAATTACCTTAAGGTGAGATTATTTAAGTCAAAGCAATTGAAAAATACAAAATGAAATTGCTAGGAGAAACAGTACCAGTGATCCAAGACTGATTTATAAAAGGAAACTCTATTGGTTTTTAATTTTTAAAATTTAGTTTATGAAGGGGTGGAGCTTGTCCCTGTGAACCAAAGGTGTAGTTAGAAGCCCTGATGGGCACTGCAGCTAGTAAAGGCCGGGTTAGAGATGCGCAAAGGAAACAATCAGCTGGACTGGCAGCTGAGAAAGTGTGATTAATGAAGGTTATAGTGTCTGACAGTATATGGAGCCAGGAGTAAAATGAGCTAGAGGGGGAAGATGAATTCTGGAGTGTCTGCATTATGACCTGCTCTGAGTGCTGGATGTCAGTAGACATTTGAGAGATCTGTGTGTCTATAGAGATGTATTCAAGAAATGTGGAGAGATCCACAGGGCGTGGAAGTGTATCCATTGCAGTAAAAGGATGCTGAGATGCCAGAGATCTAGCGAGGGTCCCAGGGGTCTTTGATTGTGATGTTGTAGGCATTTTTAGTGTCCATATTGAAACATGCCTTGGTTTAATTGCCCTAAGTATGCATCATGGATCTTATAGGACCAATAGGGACACCCTCCGTAAGTGTCTGACCTCCGTAAGTGTCTGACCACCATGTGCAGTAATCTCTTGTTTGGTCATACAAGAAGCAGATATAGGGGCGTGTGGTGTGTTGGAACAGTTCTGTAGCAGCAGAGAGAGAAAGATAGATGGTATTTGAGCAGCCTGCTAGAGGGCAGTCAGCAGTAGTAAGGAGAGGAGGCAGCAATAAAAGGGGAAAGGAGTAGGAGGAGCGGGGGTAAAGGCCTCCTTATTCTGTGTTTTGGTCATCTTCAGATACAGGCTCAAGAAAGGAGATGGGAGAGGCAGAGTTTAAGCTGCCAGTTGGCAGTGGGGGTGTGTCTGCAAGCTTGGTGTGAAGGAAAGGGTTTAGGCCATAGAGGTGTGTTGGAATTTGTTCATTGGCACATGTGGCAGGTCACAGAAATGCGCTGCAAAAGAGTCTTATCTTCTGTAGAAAGAGAGGAAAAAAGGAATGGTGGAAGACCTTAAGGTTTTGGTGACTGGAGTGAAATAAGGAGTGGAGGAAGTGGAAAGGGTGTTTATGTGATTCCTCGGGGGATGTAAGCATAAGCGTGCGGGGGGGGGACGGACTGCTGGCCCAGCATATAGTTGGCCTTGGAGTTCCCATAGTAATGGGGGAGGAGGAGGGAGCAGGTGTCTGGAGAGCAGTTGTGCACGCAGCATGGTTGGCCTTGGAATTCCGGACCATAATGGGGGAGGAATCAGTTTGATAAAACTTGCAGTGAATGATTTCAAGTTTGGAGGGTAGTCTGGAGGCTTCAAGCAAATGAGAAATGAACCTGGAATTAGTGATGGAGGTGTCTATAAATTTTATGAGGCAGAGATCCTATACTAACCGGTAGGTGCAGTTGGGTTTCTTTACAGCCAATATGGGGGTGTTAAAGGGAGAGTGAGTGGGTTGGATATATTCCTTTTTCTTTTTTAGGAGGTCCTGTATGATGGGTTGTAGGCTGGTTAAAGTGGTTTGGGCTGTGTGGGGAGGGGATTGTAAGGTCCTCTGTCAGGAGGGCCATCAAGAAGTGAGGGGTGGGAGAGGATGGAGGTTGTGTTGAGATAGTGGCCTTGAAGATTGAAAGGATGTCTCTGCCAAGAAGTGGTACTGGACATTGGGGCATTACCAGGAAGGAATGAGAAAAAGGGAATCCATCTAGGAACAGGTGAGGGGGGTTTCCATAGGAGTCTGGTTTTTATTTTTACCCTGACAATAGGAGAGAATGAGGGTAACGTGAGTCCAGGGAAGAGGACCCAAGGCCCCATCAGTAGGTTTAGGTTTGCAGGCAAGGAGGACCTGGTGGGGGCTGAAAGTGGCGCATAGTTTGGGGTGAGAGCGAAGGAGAGAAAAAGCCTGGGGATCTCCTTCCAGTTTTTCAAGTGCTTGCAGTAATTGAATAAATCTTGGAGAATTTGTGGATCTAAGGATCCTTCAGTGGGCCATTGATTGTGATTGTCTAGCAGGTAATTGGGCCAATCTTGAGTACAAAATTTGATGAGAGTTTTAGGTTTTATGTCCGGTGTGAGAGACAAGGCGATTCAAATTAGAAAGTAAACATTTTAATGGGGAGTCATTTGGGAGGGAGGAAGAGGCCCCCATAATCAAGGAAAGGAAGGAGGAGAAGGAAAAGTAACTCCGAGGAGGAACAGTGACTCCGGACTGGAACGGTACGAACGGAGGACCAGTTTGGGTGCTCCCAAAGGGTAAACCGTCCACAAAGCTCAGTGGAGCCAGAGGCAGAAAGGATAATCAGGTCGTCACCCGAGGATCCTTCTGTTGGGCAAGTGCCTGGAGGTCGCCTAGTACCTGATGCCAGAGTTTTCGGAGGCTCAGAGGAGGAGATGGAGTAAAGGAATAAACTTGGAGGAGAGGGAGTGAAGGAAGAGAGGGGGTCTGTTCTTCACCTCTGTCCCATTAGCTAATGAGTTAAAGGGTGGATGAGGTTTCTAGGAGTCATTCATGGCCACAAAGGCCTAGGTTTTTAGGAGTCATTTGTGGCCAGGAAGGCCTAGGTGGGATATAGTTTCCCACTGTGGTCAGGCTGAGGGTGGTTACTTCTGGGGGATAGGAGTCGTTTGTGGCCATGAAGCCCTAGGTGGGATGTAGTCTCCCACTGTGGTCAGGCTGAGGGTGGTAACCTCTGGAGGCTAGGAGTCTGTCAGGCTGAGGGCGGTAACCTCTTGGGGAATGATTCACCTAGGAGGTAATCGGTGTTGGTTGACGGGTAGTGAGCGCTCGAGAAGGTGGACGAGGATGAGAGGTTTTGGTTGGGCAAGCGGAGGGGGTCCTCAAATGGTTGAGGTTATCCCCCATCTGAGTCACGGCACCAATGAAAGGATTAAACTGGCGCACGGAGACCAAAACCAATTGTCGGAGATGGGTTCCCCCTTATTGCAGGTGTACAAGAGCATTTATAGGGGATTTTCACAGGGGTTGGGGTAGTTAGAGCAGAGGGCAGATGCTGATTGGTTCTCTGCCCCAAGGACAGTGGTGAAAGTAGGTTATTTGGTGTATGTTTGTGCCTGTGGGATAGTTAGAGCCCGGAAGGTTAGAGCCAGGAAAAGAAGTTTGGGAGGTGCCTTGATAACAGAGGGGTGTTATATTGCCCACAGGGACTCTTATCCTGGGGCACATTGCCTATCCTTCCAGGCCTTCCTCTGAAATCTAAGTGGAAGCCACCATGTCCCCCTAACTCCAGCATCCTGCAATCCTGCTGAACTGGTACCTTGTGGTTGCTGCCAAGGAATTCTGCCACTTGAGCAGCAGCCAGGCCTCCAGGGACCCTGGCTGCAGCAGCCTCTGAGTTCCTGGATGCCTGAGCATGTTGAAAAACCTTCCTAGCCCCCTTGTGCAAGGAGAGTGTCCCACTTGTCTCATCTCTAAGGAACTTTTACTCCCGTGAGCTTGAGATGGTTGTGGTCTTATCAAAGATGGTCTTCCAGCCAACTTTCTTATTGCCTCTAGGCGAAGTCTTTAGTTCTTTAGTTGTGGTGATGTCTTTAACAACAACCACTTTCTTAACCCTTGTTTTATTCCCACCTTTCAATTCCAAGTTTTTCAAATCTTTCCACTCTGCTTTCTGCTCCTGAATATCACCATAAAAGCCTCCAGCAATACCCATGCCACTTCCTGAATGCTATGCTAGCTAGAAATTTCTTCTGCCATATTAAGAAGTACATTGCCTTTAAAATCAGTCTCAGAGAAAGACTCTAGACATAGTGAAAATGGTTCCAGTAAGCAGAGAGTTCAAGGCATCACAATGGGAAGCAGAGCAGAGAGAGTAACTCCATGCCAGATACAGAATATATACCCCAAAGGCATGACCCCCAATGATTTACCTCCTCCAACCAAACCATACCAGCCTATAGTTGCCAGTCAATTCCTATCAGGGAATTAACTGATTGAGCCAAGGCTTTTTCAACCAGATCATTTCACCTTAACCTTCCCAAATTATTACACATGAGCTTTTGGGGGACACCTCACACCCAAACATAACAATTTGAAAATATTTTCAAAAAATACAATTTTTGCTTTTGGGGACCATATTTTTATAGAAACAAAATAAATCTTGTCCTGATTCAAGAAGCCTAAAATACTGCTGAAATTTATATTCTTTACTAAACGAGACTTTTAAACATGTTTACTCCAAAGAGATCTATGTGTTCAAGAATTGTATAAAGTGATATATATAAATTATTTATTATGGACCAAGCATTGTGCCAGATTCTTTCCATATGTTAGGTTTTTTAATCATCATACAACTATATGAGATAGATCCTCATTTTAAAGATGAGAAGAAAGAGAGCTAGCAAGGTTAAGTGACATACTATGGTCATATTCCTAGATAGGCTTTGGGTGAAAGTCTCGTTCTCCTTTTTAAGCTTTTAATCAGTATGCTCTACATATTATTAGTGCAAGGCAAAATTGAGAAGTCATAGATAAAAATCTGTCTACATTATGACTTTTAATAATCTTTTTTCCTTCAGAGAACTCTCTTTTACCATTCAAGTTCATAACATCTGCATGGTCTCTAGTCTTATACCTATATAAAGAGATTTCATGTTTCATTTACATGCTCATCTTTTCATCTGTGTTCTATTCATAACTCTTTCCTATTGAAGGCTCTTTTTCTTATTGAAGACATGTTAGGCAATATCAAGCAGGAGAATTTTTTGTTTTTGAACAAAGAAAAATTCTTGTTTCTGAAACTACACTATTCCCTGAGCTTAAGTTTAAATGTTCACCTGCTATTTTATATTAGAATTCTTTGACTCCTAGGAGAGAGAGAACAGTGGAATTCTTGGGCCTATCTCATTCTCTTCCTGACTCTGCCATTGATGAACTTTATGAATTTGGCAAGTCATGTACCCTGATTACATTTCAGATTACTCATTTGCCTTTTGTTGGGTGTATGTTTAGCCTTCATTTTATGCTATCTCTATAGCAAGATCTTCTCTTTAAATACAATATTAAAAAAATCAAAGGGACCAATGCTTTCAATCATCAAACTTATTTTAAAAAGCAAAGAAACTGTTGTGAACTAGCTTGCATTTCTTATGCACTGCATTTATCATGTTTGTTTCATGTTATGTGGAAGTAGCTCTTATAAAAACATTCTGTTCTGGCTTTTAGTTTTTATTCCTACCAAATAGTCTATGAACACTACTCTTGAAATGCTTGATCTGACTCACACTGACAAGTGCTTGTTTTTCTTCCTGAAGCAAAAGACTGTTAATACTTCAAAACATTTCAAACGTAAGATTCCCATTACTCTAAGTATTCTCTCCAGTTCAGATTGACAGAGTTCTCACTTCATCAAGTGCTTGGTAAAGAACATGTTCACTGATATTCTCAGAAAAGTATAATATAGGAAGTATAAAGCTGTATCTATATTTTATACTTAAAATATCACAGAACAAAAAATTATATATTTTTCAGTGATAAATTTATTCATGAATTCAACATTTTTGAAGTGTGAGACACTGCAAGACTCAGACTATCTTTAATGGATTTAAATATATAAGATTTTCACTTTGGCTTTCCTGGAAGATATACAGGTATTTTCATCAATAAAAAATGAAAATTCATTAAAATAATTTGATATAATGTTCTATAGCTAGTTCTATATTTCAATGTATACAAAGGAAAAAAGAGCCTCTTGTTTTCCCTAGACTATGGCTTGGGGTGTTCCATCTCAGTCCATATGTATTAAGCACTTGTGGTAGGTGCTGTACCAAAGCATGAATGAATGCTATTTCATTTAATTCTCTTGACAATTCTCAGAACCAATCATTATCATCCCATTTTTACAGTTATGAAAATTGCGGCATGGATAGCTAAGTTGCTTGTGCAAAGTCACAGCAGCATAGTTAATATTCAATCTGTTAATCCCAAAGTTCATTTCATTGATTCAACAGTTTAAAGGTTCTTTTTTTAAAATTTTTTTATTTTTGAACAACCATACAAGTTTTTAACAAAATAATAACAAATGAGTATAGATTCTGGATATTACAATTACCCCCAGGAGTGCCCCCCTCCAATTACCCACCCTTATCCCTCCCTTTCCCTTCCCCCCATATCTCTTAAAAAAGGATTATGTTGTATATAATTATATCTTATCTGGATTTAACACATGATAATAGACCAACTCTCTCACTGGCCAGGGTCTAGTTCCAGCCTCCACAGATGAGTGGTGATATTCTACCCTTGGTTCTCTGGGTTAAGCTGATTTTACTCAACATAATTTCTTCCATAGCCATCCATTTACCTTCAAAGGCTGCGATATCATTGTTTCTAATTGCTGTGTAAAATTCCATGGTATATATGTACCACAGTTTTTGGATCCATTCATCCAGTGAGGGAGGTCTGGGTTGTTTCCTAGCAATAGTAAATTGTGCTGCTATGAACATAGATATTGCTGGGTCACTATAATGTGCTGATTCTAAATCCCCTGGAAAGATACCCAGGAGAGGAATAGCAGGATCATATGGTGGGCTCATCTCTAGTTTTTTGAGGATTCTCCACACTACTTTTTAGAGGGGCTGTACCAGTCTGCAGCTCCACCAACAGTGTGTTAGTGTCCCTATCTCCCCACAGCCCCTCCAGCATCTATTATTGTGTCTTTCCTTCATTTTTGCCATTCTGACTGGTGTAAGGTGATATCTTAATGTGGTTTTCATTTGCATTTCTCTAATTACTAGTGATTTAGAGCACTTTGTCATGTATTCATTGGCTTGATCAATGTCCTCTGGTGAGAAGTTTCTATTTAGCTCTTTGGCCCATTATATTAAATGGGCTGTTAGTGTTTTTGTAGTTGACATTTTTGAGGATTTTATAGATTCTGGATATGAGACCCTTGTCAGAGGAATCATAGCCCATGATTCTCTCCATTTCCTTAGGAAACCTCCTGACTCTTTTGATTGTTTCCTTGGCAGTACAAAAGCTTTTTAGCTTTATGGCATCCCATTCACTGATTTTTGACTTTACTTCCTTCACTTTAGGAGATATGTTGAGAAAGTCTTTGCCTACTCCTAAATGTTGAAGTGTTGGACCTAATTTGTCTTCTATCAGTTGCAAGGTAGCTGGTTTAATACCGAGCTCCTTGATCCATTTTGATTTGATTCTCATGCAAGGAGAAAGATATGGGTCTAATTTCAAGTTTCTGCAGGTGGATGACCAGTTTTCCCAGCACCATTTGCTGAAGAGGCTGTCACTTCTCCATGTAATATTTTGTCCACCTTTGTCAAAAATCAGATGTTTAAAGATTTGAGGATTTGTTTCAGGGTCTTCTATTCTATTCCATTGGTCTTCTTTCCTATCTTGATACCAGTACCATGCTGTCTTTGTTACTATGGCTCTATAGTATAGTTTTAGATCTGGAATGGCAAAACCACCTGTTTCATCTTTCTTGCTTAGTAGTATTTTGGCAATTCTTGGTTTCTTATTGTTCCAAATGAATTGGAGAATTGCTTTTTCTGTGTCTGTAAAGAATGACATAGATATCTTTATAGGGATAGCATTAAATATATATAAAGCTCTTGGTAGAATGGCCATTTTTATTATATTAATTCTGCCTATCCAAGAGCATGGGACATCTTTCCATCTTCTTAGGTCGTCTTGGATTTCGTTCTTCAATGTTCAATTGTTTTCATTGAAGAGATCTTTGATTTCCCTTGTTAGGTTAATTCCCAAGTATTTTATTTTTTTTGAAGCTATTTTGAAAGGGACTGATTTCCTGACTTTTTCAGTCCTATTATTATTAGTATATAGGAAAGCTATTGATTTATGCATGTTGATCTTGTATCCTGCCACTTTGCTAAATCTACTTATGAGTTCAAGCATAAGTTTACTGATGGAGTTTTTTGGATCTTCCAGATACAGGATCATGTCATCAGCAAAAAGAGAGAGTTTGACTTCCTCTCTTCCTATTTTTATCCTTTTGATTTCTTTCTCTTGTATAATTGCTCCAGCTAGGGTCTCAAGAACAATATTGAATAAAAGAGGTGAGAGCGGACAGCCTTGTCTTGTTCCCAACTTTAGTGGAAATGCTTTTAGGTTTTCTCCGTTTAGTATTATACTAGCTTAGGGTTTAGCATATATAGCCTTAACAAAGTTCAGAAATGGTCCTTTGAACCCCATCTTCTCTAGAGTTTTGAA
>PVKS010052194.1:0-10862 GCA_004027875.1 Aplodontia rufa
TAATTTAGCTATTATAAATTGAACTGCTATGAACATGGATTTTGCTGTGTCACTGTAATGTGCTGATTCTAACTCCACTGGGAAAATACCCAGAAGAAGGATAGCTGGGTTGTATGGTGGATCCAACCCTAATTTTTGAGGAGTCTCCACACTGCTTTCCAGAGCAGCTGGACCAGTCTGCAATTCCACCAACAGTAGCTAGTGTTCCTGTGTCCCCACAACCCCTCCAGCATTTGTCATTATTTGTATTCTTCATCTTGGCCAGTCTGATTGGAGTGAGGTGAAATCTTAATGTAGTTGTGATTTGCATTTCTCTGATTGCCAGTGATTTAGAGCACTTTCTCATGTATTCGTTGGCTTGCTCCATATCTTCTGTTAGGAAGTTTCTGTTTAGCTCTCTGGCCCATTTATTGATTGGATTGTTTGTGTTTTTTTATTGAGTTCTTGAGTTCTTTGTAAATTTTGGATATTAGTCCCCTGTCAGAGGGATCAGAGGCCATGATTTTCTCCCATTCTGTAGGTTGTCTCTTGACTATTTTGACTATTATCTTGGTAGTACAGAAACTTTTTAGTTTTATGGCATCCCACTCATTGATTTTTGACTCTAATTCTTTCACTTTAGGAGTCTTATTGAGGAAGTTGCTGCCAACTCCTACATGCTGAAGTGTTGTTCATAATTTTTTTTACACAGTTGTATGGTAGCTGGTTTAATTCCTAATTCCTTGATCCATTTAGATTTGATTTTTGTGCAGGGTGAGAGATAAAAATCTAATTTCAGTGTTCTGTGTCTGTCCAGCTTGTCCAGCACCATAAAAATATGGAAAGGTTCATGAATTTGCATGTCATCCTTGCTCAGGGCCATGATAATCTTTATATTGTTCCAATTTTAGTATATTTGCTGCCAAAGTGAGCACTGTATTTTAAATTTTAAATTAAAAGATCTGTCTTTCAAATTCCAAAGTACTTTTATATCATCTTCTGTTTCCATTGTTGCTACTGAGAAAGAAGTCTAATGATTCTTGCCTTCCTAATTCTTGTGTATGAGTTTTTTTTTCTTTTTGAAGCTTTTGGAATCTCTTCTCCTTGATATTCTGAAGTTTCACAATAATAGACTATGGCTTGAGTCTTTTGCAATTATTTTCCTGGGTCCTACGTACGCCATTTAATTCTGGAAATTCACATCTTTTTTTATGGAAAATATTCTTATGTTATTTTTTCCATAATACTTTTTCCTTTGTTATCCTGCTTCACTTGGTCCTTTAAATCCATTTCCTGGGCAATTTCCTCTATTTTATCTTTCAACCAATTAAAGTTTTATATTTGCTATCATATTTTTAATTTCAAAGAACTTTTATTCATCCAACAATATTATTGAATAATCATGTTATGCTAGGGCCTATCATAGGTGCTAGAGATAGGCACACAATTCTGCTCTTGGGGATTTTATCTTTTAATGAGTGAAGGTAGACACTGGCTTGTGAGTACCAGGAGGTGGGTGGCATCATTACATTTTAAAAGGAAGAGTTGGAAAAGCTTCACCGAGAATGCTTGGTAGTGCTTGGTAGCTCATCATATTTATAAATTCTAAAATGAGGTGTGAACAAAACAAATGGGAAGCTTTATGTATGTGTGTGTCGGCGGGGAATGGGTTATTTTGAGAACTGTTAGGTCTTAGCATGGATTAAGTGGGCATTTAATGATTTCTTTGGGCTCTTTCTTTTGGACTAGCCAATTTGTCCAAAAGGAACTTTCTTCTCCTGTCTGAAACACATACTGGACTGCCAGTACTCAAAGGTCAAGTCAATGTGTGGATTGTAACTTATTTACGCTGTTTCTGGTAGGGACTACTCATACTTTTAGTGACATCTGCCATCCCTGAATCTACAGCCTCTTCAATTCTGTCTCACCTGATTTTCTTCCAGCCTAAGGAAATAGTTACTGTTTAGTTTGAGAAGAAGATACAGGTATGTAGCTGATTTGTATATTTATTTTAACTTTTAACCAATTTTCTTATTGTCAGTTCCAACCCATACCCATGGAGAGTTATAGTTAATCTGGTGGTTCCATGTTCTGATCCATGGCTTTACCTTCCTTTGACAACCATCATTTCCCCCAGAAGCTGATAGTAGGATTTCTGCTTTCTCCTCTCTGTTAAATTAATTGGTAGTTCTCTATCCATACATCATCTTACAAAAATTATATTGACATATTTTGTTGACTAGTATCTTTTGTTTTCATGATTTTAGACCTATTACTTTTGCGTTATTTTGTTAGAGTTTAGAGAGGAAGAAGAGACAAATCTGCCCTGTAAATAGGGCTCAGCCTCCTCTGTTTTATTATAAGTCTCAATTGTTTATTCTAAATTACTTGAAAATCGTCTTGAATATGTTAAATAAAATTTTTTCACATAGACTGAAAGTGGTCTTTCAAATAATTTAGTGTTTAAATGGTTGCTATGATTTAGATCTTGAGTGTTCCCCAAGGACCATGTGTTAGAGGATTGATTTCTAATTTAGCATTCTTGGGAATTGGTAGAAATTTTAAGAGGTAGACCTATTGCCAAGTCTTTGGGTCATTGGAGGTGTGCCCTCAAAGCATTATAGGGCTCTCTCTCTGTGCTTCCTGTTCACCACATACTCCCACCATGATGTGCTGCTATGCCACAAGCCCAAAGCAATGGGGCCAACTGAGCATGGACTGGAATCTCCAAAGCTGTGAGCCAAAAACCCTTTTCTCCTTAGAATTTGATTAACTCAGATATGTGTTATAGTAATGGAAAGCTGATCAACATAGTAGACACATTTTCTTAATATTTCATAAACCTTTTGGTTAGATATGAAAGCAACCTATTTATATATTTATATAGGGTAATCATATTTGAATTGCTTAATTAGCTTTTGTTTCAATGTTCTGAGTAATTTGATTTTCTCTTACAGGAAATTCTTTTGAATTTTAAAGTAAAATTAATTCTTAAGTCATGATTCCTAGAGGTTTAGCATTAAAATATAGTCAACTCACACAGACTGTGTTAGTCAACTTTTTGCCACTATGACCGAATACCTGAGTAAAACAACTTAAGGGATGGAAGATTTATTTGCGGATAGCAGTTTCTGGTTTCATTCCATGTTTACTTATCTTCATTGATTCTGGGCCTGGGCCTGTGGTGAAGCAGAATGTCATGGGAGGGAGTGGATGATGATCAGGGGAGAAAGAGTGTGTGTGAGAGGGAGAGAAGAGAAGAGAATTGGAGAGGAGTGAAGATGAGAGGAGATGAGAAGAAAGGAGAAGAAGGAGGAGGAGGAGGAGAGGAGATGAGAGGTGCAAGATACAGTCTCCAAGGGTTATGTTTCTAAGGACCCATTCCCTCAACTGGGCCTCACTTCCTATAATTTCCACCACCTCCAATGGTCCATTCAGTGATGAATCCATCAATAGACCAATCCATTGATGAGGTTAAAGCCTTCAAGATCCAAACACATTTCAGAAGTCCCAATTCTGAACGTTGCTCTTTTGGGGACTAAACCTTCAACATGTGAGACTTTGGGAGACGTTGCAGATCCAAATCATAATACAGTCTTAGCACATTTAAAATCTTATAAGCATCTACTGAGCCTACAATAGGATTTACTCCATAGACCATAAAATATTAGGTAGATCATTTGACATGAAGTCAGTAAACCTGGAATCGAATCCTCATTAGTCCTCTGGCTATATAATGTTGACTAAAACAAACATTTACAAGTTCTTGAACTTTAAACAAGGCTTAAACTTGGCCAAATACTAACACTGAATCATACTTTAATCATTGCAAATATATAGAAATAAAGAGGATATAGATGTTGATAAAGATGCTATGAATGGCTTGGTCCTTGTTCATAAGTATCTGTAAAATTGCAAAGGCAAAAATATCAAACAAAAATAATTTTTTCATGTTTTATCTCATTCTTTTTCATATTTATTTTCTTTTAATTTTTAATTCTTCCTTTTTTAGGGTATTAATAAGGAGAAGGTGAAGCAGTTATTTTCTTGCTTAAATATCTTACCAGGGCCTATATATATTATGGAGACCATCACTGCATTCCTCCTAATTGTTTATCCATGCCCTAAGTACAAGCCATTGCCAGTGATTTCAGTTTTCTTAGAAATCTAGCATAACAGAAGTGCTCAGTAAATATTGAATCAAATGGAATAGTAGAAGCCATGATGATATGACTGCCTTGTATTGTTCATAGCTGAGGTTAGTCCTGAAACACTGTTCTCTTGGTCTCTCTTTGCCTTCTGTGCTGGTAGTAACATTGCTCATATTTCTAAGTAAACATTGTTTTCTGGTTCAAGAAGATACTTTATTGGTGGGTTAGGGTGTGGAGATCAGTGGGAAGGGAAAATTTTACTAGTAAAATTATTCTTGAATAGTTGAAATCTGAGTTGTTCTTATTTTAAATAAATTAAAGTCTTTTCCAAGTCCTTAGAGTTAATGAATACATTTATTGAATTTTAAATATTTCCCTCATATATTTTTCATATCCTTTTGATGTTTGTTTGTATCAGGATTTAAGCAAATGATGATTCTTCATTGTTAAACAACATTTTTCATTATTTAAGATATTTTTTGGAATAAGATGTGCATTTTTAATTTTTTGGATTGACAACTCTACATATTTGTAGGGTACAATGTGATATTCCTATACATCTATTTATTGTGTTATAATCAAATTAGATTAGCATATCTATCACCTTATTTATTTGCACTGATAAGAAAATTCTTTCCTTAAGCAATTTTGAAATATACATTATTTTTAACTATAGTCCCCCTACTGTATAGTGGAACACCAGGTCTTTTTTTGGGGGGTGGAGGTGGAATGGAACCAGAGTCTTTGTGCATACCAGGCAAGTACTCTACCACTTAAGCCACCTTTCCAGCCTGGAACACCAGATCTTATTTATGTTATCAAACTGAAAAGTTGTTCTGTTGACCAACCTCTCTCCTTCCAAGCCCCTGCTGATCTATTCTCATCTTCCATGAGTTCACCCTTCTTAGACTGTATATTTGAGTGAGACCATGTGGCACTTGTCTTTCTGTGCCTGGAATGTTTCACTTAATACAACAACCTCCAGATTCATCTAGTTGCTTCAGAGAACAGGATTTCACCCTTTTATGACTGAATAGTATTCCACTGTGTATATCAGCCAAACTTTCTTTACCCATTTATCTGTTGAGGGACATATTTCATGGTGCTTTCTAGGGATAAGTCATGAATAAAAGCAAGGGAGGCATGGAAGGAAAGGTCTACCTAAATTAAGAGTGGATGCCGAACAGTGAGGAAACAACATTGAGGAAAACTGGAGAATAATGCAAGAAGAAAGAGGTGGATTGGGAAATGGGGACTCCTGAACTGGAAAAGGCAAGTTTCTGCAGAAGGAAATCTGAGTTTGGATAACAATTTATTTTCACATGCTTCATGTTTCTGTTTTGTTAACTTGGGAATACTTGGCTTTTCACTGTTACTATGGAAGCACAATAAGAAATAAAAACATACTGGTACAAAAGAAGAAATAACTTATTTAAATGGCAGGAAGGTGAGAAAAATCACATTCATTTTGTTCTTCTTATTAGAAGCTCTAGTTTTCCATGTTACTTCCCTATGCACAGAATATTTGTTAAGAAAAAAATTTGGCAAAGATATTACAGTGTCACATAGACATTTGAAATATAAAGATCAATGGGTATTGTAAAAATGGTCATCACATTGTAAATTTTATAATATTTTAAGTCACATTGAGTTATTTTATCAGAATATGATTTGCTTTTATTTTGGAATCATCATATGAGTAAAGCTAGAAGACAAATAAAATAATTTGCATAATAAAACCATCATGAGTAAATTGCTGTCATTCATCAGAGATATCTGTATCATTTTGACTTACATTTTAAATTCATTTGAGTTTATTTCTCTCCTCACCCTGCTAAACAGTTCTTTTGATTTATTCTTTCCATTTAGTGTCATATAAAATAAGGTGTTCCAGTAGGAGGAGAAACGATTTGTCATGGAGAGACTATATTAAGTGAAGTATTCTTTTTGATATGTTTTTAATTTGTTTGATTCTCATTTTGCTCTTGTAATTTTTCCCACCTGCCAGTAATGATAAGGGACCATTTCATTCTTATTCCTTTGGCTTACTCAGGCCACAGGCTCATTTTGTCAAAGAGGTTCCACATATTTTTAGTACGAGGAATGGAAGTTGGCTCAGGAAAAGAGACACAGCCCAGAGATCTTAGCACTCACAAATAGGTTAACAAGTCCTCCTAAGCACATAATTATTTATCTAACATTGTTCTTTGGGATGCTGGGAACTGTGAGAAGTATGAGACAGTATTCTTGTTTGGACTGATTAAATCCAGTCCTTATTCAGGTTATTATGAATACTTTATGTGCATTCCTAATATTTCTATTCTTTCATTTCTCCTGTGGCAGGAATTTTTAATATAGAGCTCATCGACTCACAAGCAGCCTTTGAATAGAATAGATGTGATCTGTAAAAATTCAACTTTTTAATTATTAAACATTAACTGAAATTTAGCAATTTCTTCAATTATACATGTAGATGGAAACCTCAGTAGTATTGTCTATGACCTTGTCACCAATAGAAATCACAGATATTTTCATATTACACTGGAGTTGTTTCAGTACTTTCTCTCTTTCTCTCACTCTCTGATTCTGGGGATTGAACTCAGGGTTAGGAAGTGCTCTACCACTGAGCCACATCCCCAGTCCATTGCAGATATTTTAAAACCCCATTTATGCTTTATCACTATTTTAAAACCATAGTAATTATTAGACTTGCACCTAGAGTATGCTACTTAATGCAGGAATATAGAAGAATATATATCTCTAAATCAAAAAATGTTTGATGTCTAAGAGTCTATAGATTTCCTCAATTGACCAAAGGGGTCAGCAATGAAAAGATAGAGAACGCCTGTCTATGGTTATCAGATTTGTTTATTTCTTTATTCATTTGTACTTCCAACAGATAAGTATGAGGAAAACATAGAAAGAAGTTAAAATTAGGAGTTTAATTATAAACACTTGGTGAGGATGGGCAGTTGAAGCAGTCACCAACATTGACTTCTAATTTACCATACGTTTTAGACTTTTCCTTTATATTTTCATTATGTTTGAAACCTTGACCAATCTGTCAGTTGTTGCTTGCTATCCTCTTCTCTGATGTGTCTCCTTATGATCTTAGAGTAACACTTTACATCTCATGTCTCATTTTTGCTCATTGGCTGGGTGAAGTTAATAAGGCTTAGTTTGTTATCAGTTTGTTTATGTATAAGGGTTATGTTTCTGGCTCATTGTAAGATCTTAAGAAATTCTGAATGTACTTAATGTAATGATTATTTCCTAACATTTGTAGGCAATTTGAAAACTCCAAAGAGCTCTATAAATAATGCCATGAATTACTATTATGGATGCTGTGCTATATTATGCTGCATGGTTGCCAAGGTTTTGAAAGAAAATTCTTGTTTTTCAACTAAGAAGTGCTATGTCATTTTTGGTAAGGCATAAAGCCTAACTAGTGTCAGGAGAGGGGACGTGATGGCAATTTCTAATTGGAAACTGGTGCTTGGACATGTTGTAGCTCTCAATTTTGCAGGGCAGGCTGCTGTCACTTTTCTCTTAAGCATAGCTCTCTCATGGTTGATAGCATACTGCTCCTCCAAAGTTCGTCTGGATAGTGGAGTGATAGTTAGCATCATTTGGTGTACCCATGGATGTGCTCCTGTGGTCATAGTGTCTTTTCAGCAATTGAAGGATTTGCTGTCATTTCCCCTTGCTAAGCTGAGAACAAGCTTTACTGACAGAGTTGAGGAACATACTGGCCCATCCATCATCTTTGTCTTCCAGACATTCTATTTTCAATGTGACCTACAGACCGAAATTTTAAATAAGTAACAAATGTAAACGTATCTAGCACCTAATATTGCACACTGTGGCCACAATACATTGAAGAAGTTGAGTGTGAATTTCAAAAGGATGGTTGTAATGCAACATGTCCCCTGTTACTTAAATCAGCATTGCAGCCAATATATTTTAACTATAGGTTGATGGTGACTAACCATCATCCCCCATGTGTGAAGCATTCTATACTGGTTTTTTGTTATTACTGCTCATCATCTTTTGGTGCTGCTGCTGGTATTCCCATTTTGATCTGCTCTGAGTCTGCAGCAATAAACATAGCCGCTTCTACCCTCTCTTTCTTGTGCAAGATAATGCAGACTGGGCAAGTAGCTTTTAAACAACAAAGGCCTTGATGCAGACAGTAAACATTCCCTCGTTTCCAAGAAATTTCATAGCCAGTACCCTTATTTTTTTGCTAGGACCTGCTGTAGCTCTAATGTTGTTTCTCTAACTTCATGTCAGCGTTCTGAGCTAATCCAAATGACAGAAGGACAGGTTGTGATTTGACACATATCAGTAAACTTTCCATCCCTGTCCTTGCTTAATCAAAAGCCTCTGATCTATTGACCAGTGATAGTCTTTGGTGACATCATTCCTGAAGCCTTTGTAAGTATGAAATATTTTTTTTAAAATAGAAAGAAAGGAATGGAAAAAAGAAGAAAGAAAACAATTCTGCATTAGTTTATTGACCCTATGAGACGAGGAGAAGCAAATGATGTTATTTGAAAACTAACTTGGAGTCAGGCATTAAGTATAGAGAATGGATTAACCAGGCAGGCAACTTGGGCAGTTAGAGAGCATCATAGAAGGAACAGTAAAAATATATTTTAGTTTAAAGGAATTGGACTTTTAATTTCTCAGTGATTCAGTGCAATTTAATGGTAGCATTTACAAACAAAAAAACCAAAAGCTTTCTTGGACATTCACTCAACAATAAGGTATAAACAAACTTGCAGCAGGTAACATGCCAAAGGAACACCTGGACTCCATTGACATAGGAACCCCACTTTCTCACTTTTCCTACTCTACCATGAAGACTCTGTTTCACATGATTGGGAATCTGGAACCATGCCATTATGTATTTCCTTTTAACGTGGTTCATTTAAAGTACATGTTTGGATGAGAATAAGAGGAGACAACTTTAATTGGAAGAGCTACATGATTTCAAAGATTTTCATTGCAACTTTGGTACAGGTGAGCAATAATAGGTCCTTCATTTCACAGACACTAGGCTGTCACTCAGCACATGAGTAAAGATCTTCCTTTAGAGAGAAACCACTATTTGACATGAACTGCGTTCTGACGGAATTTTGGCCTGTGAGCTGTGGAAGATGACTCAGAAAATATAGCCTTGGAGAACTATCTGAGGAAACACCTCTGGTAGCACCAAGCTCTGAACAGACTCAGCTCATTTCTGTTTTTTGGCTCCTCCTCCGATGTCCAGAATGGCACAAGCCAGCCAGCAACACTGTTTCTAATTGTTTCCATTTCAAATATGTTGACATCTCTTGTCTTCATGAAAATGTATGCAGACGTTTAGATGAGCGCACGGATAGGAAAGGAAAAGGGGTAATTTGAGACAAACTTCTCTGATAGTGACCAAAAAGTAAAAATTGAATGTAATAGAGCCAGAAGGCAGTGGAGAAAGTCTGTTAATGAAAGGAAGGAATTTCATGAAGATTGAAGCTTTAGTAATATGGGTTTTATAAATATAGAGTAAGAAGACCAAGATGTGGGTTGGGGTGTTAACTCACTGGTAGAGCATTTGCCTGGCATAATGCTCAAGACCCTGGGCTTAATCAGTAGCTCTGCATACATACAAACCAAGATAGAAAGTCCATATGATACCACAATGGCGGTGAGGAAACAGGAAGGGGAAGAAAATATGAGGTATTTGAGAATAAATTTTTAATAGTTGTATCTTAATGCTCAATACCCATTTTGCTTCTTTGTAATTTTATAAGAAAAAATGATTTATATCTAAAAAGAATTTTAAAAGGTCAAAAAAGAAGAAAAAATGGATAAAGAATGTAAGAGATGAGCATAAGGACTTGAGCTTTTTGTTTTTCTTGACATCTAAAATGCTATGTTACAGAAATAATGATTGTTGGATATGTATATCTATGTATATATCCAACACACACATATATATGCATATGTGTGTATATGTATACAATGTGTGTGTGTGTATATATATATATTTTTTTTTTAAAAAGACAGAGGGAGAGAGAGCCAATTTTATTTTAGTTTTTCTTTTCTCTGGTGTTTGTTTTTTCCAAAACTTAGTTGTGTATGTGGTGCTGGGGTTTGAACCCAGGTCCTCATGCATGCCAGGCAAGCACTCTTACTGCTGATCCACTGCTACAGTCCTATGTATATGTATTTTATATACACAGGTTATTAAAGCTGAAAAGAGTACTATAGATTATTTAATGTACCTCTCATTTTAGAGATGGGACCAGAATCTTGGACTATTATTTCTAAGGCCACAAAATCAATTAATAGTCATTCAGGAACTTAAATAAAGGTATTCATTTTTTTTGAGCAACCTTACAATATTTTAACAAAACAATATAAAATGTGTATAAGATATGTATATATTCTGGACGTTGCCATTATCCCCAGGAGTGCCCCCCCAATTACCCTCCCTTATCCCTCCCTTCCCCTTCCCATTATAACTCTAAAAATAGTATTAGATTGTAAAGCATTACATCTTATCTGAATTTAACTCATGTTTCTAGACCAACTTTCTCATTGTCCAGGGTCTAGTCCCCACCTGCACAGATGAGTGGAGACAATCGACCCTTAGATCTCTGGGTTAAGCTGATTTTACTCATCATGATCTCTTCCATAACCATCTATTTACCTTCGAAGGCTGCAATATCATTGTTTCTAATTGCT
>PVKS010052195.1:0-10856 GCA_004027875.1 Aplodontia rufa
TCATGTTTGGACCTGCCATTTTTATCTACACCCGCCCTTTCCGGGCTTTTCCAGCTGACAAGGTGGTTTCTCTCTTCCACACAGTCATCTTTCCTTTGCTGAACCCTGTGATTTATACCCTGCGGAACCAGGAAGTGAAAGCTTCTATGATAAGGTTGTTAAATCAGCACAGGGTATTCTAAATGAAGTAGAACAAAGAGAAAAGAAAGAATGGATACAGTCCAATCAAAGCAAAATACATTATTTCTTTATTCATGCAGTGGATAAGAGGGTCATTTAGTAAATGCACTATATTTATCAATCACTTTTGATTTTTAGGCTGTGTTCAAGACATATGAATAAGACAAATAACATTCCAGGTCTCCTAGGGTTGCATTTGAGTGGATAAATACAGGCAAAACTATTAAACTAGAATATATATATATATATATATATATATATACACACATATATTATGTATGTAGAATATATATGTATATATATTCTAATTCAATAGTATTTAAATATATATGAATAGAATATATATAAAAGAAATAGTATTTTTACATATATATATATATATATATATTAATGTTCTGAAATAAGTCAAAAGTCCTACACTGCAGAATGACTGGTAAGGTGCTAAGTACCCTACTTTCGGTTGTCAAGTAATGTCTTCTGACTGAAACCAGCTGGTTTTGTAGTGTTCAACTGATACCAAGATGATGTGAAAGAAGTAATCAGACAATTACCTGGGAAGAAAAATTGTAGGCAGATAGAATCACTAATACAAGGACCAAAATTTTTATAAGCTTGTTATATTTCAAAACCTCAAGTAGAAATAGTGTAAGCTGTAGTGGAGTAGATAAATATGAAAGTGGAAAGTATTGAAATAGGAGAGATTTACAGGGAAATATCTCATGGAATATTTTAAGCAATGGTAAGAAGTTCAATTCATTCAAATTTCAAAGGCAGCCATTGAAAAGCATTAAGCTGGAGAGTATCCATTAATGTTTCCTACTTGCCTTAAGGTAAGAACCTCAAGATTCTGGAGGACTTCTATATGAAACATATATCATTAAGCAGAAAAAAATCATGCTGCTTAATATTTTAATGAGACCTTAAAGAATAGTTATTTTTCCTCAATTTGGAGAGTATTGTGATTTCTCCCACTGTTATTGTCATTGTTCTTGTTATTATTAATCTTGGAGAAGAATTTGATTTCCCTTCAAATGATTTCATCTGGAATACAATTCTGTTGGCTATTTGGTGTGTTAATCTGTTAGTTATAGAGTACTAAACCACTCCAGTTTATTTATTTATTTATTTGTTTGTTTGTTTGAAAGGGAATAATGCCCGATATCAATGTATTTTTAAAATAGTTGAATGGGCTATAAAAGCAGGCTGTGAATTTGGAATCCAGTAGTATATATTAAAATGTTAATCGCAAATTGGTCAATCAAAGATATCCTGTCATAGCAATCATTGACCTGGGGAATACAATAGTTATTTTTCTACTGTCGGCTACAAGATCACAGAATTGAAACTATGTACTATGCTCAGGAAAATAGCTCAGAGCTACTCTAGCTCTAACGTATATTCCCAAATAAAATGAAATCCTTACATTCTGCTGCCGTGATTCCTACTTCCTTTATTTCCAAATTTGAATCTTAGATAAGTCAGTCGGAAAAACTGAGAAGACATTAGTGTCTAATTTTTATCCTGGAGGCCTCTGGTCAAGAAACAAATAGATTCAGACTTATGAAGGATGCAAATCAGCTTCAACCTACCATCTTGCTTAGATGAAAGCAGGTTTTGTGACCCATGACACTATTGACATTTTTGCCCAACAATTCTTATTGTGAGGTGCTACCCTGTGCACTGTAGACTTTTGGGTAGCAGCCCTATCTTCTACAAAGGTGCCAGTACCATGCCCCCATATCGAAATGTCTCTTGGAAGGAAAGTTTGCATTCACTTGAGACTCCCCAAGTTAAAGGGATTAGTTTCCTTTATGTAGATCTTATAGTGAAATGGACAACCTTATTTTACTATTAAGTACCATGATCTAGAGCATATAGAACTTATAAATTTTAATAAACCATAGCCATAGTTTAATAAAAATCTCTCAAAAATATAAGTTTACTACCTAAACTACCTAAATATAAGAGAAAAATATTTTTATGTACTTTGAGGCAATCCAGAGTATGAAAGCAAATAATATCATTAAAATAACAATGATGACTTTGTTCAAGATAGCACGAAATAATGTGTAAGAGATAAAAGAATTTCAACAAATTGGAATTCAAAAAATTATTCAAACAAAATTCTATTAATAAAACATTTTGAAATTAAGAATTCATCATATGGGTTTAACATTGAATTAAACACAGGAAAATATTAAAGAGTTAGCTATAAATTAAATGAAAAGATTCCAAATGAAATGCAAATTAGAAAGAAAGGAAAATAAGGAAATAACATTAGAGTTATAAAAGAGACAATGGAAATGTTCTACCTATATGGTTTTTTGTTTGTTTGTTTGCTTTTTAAAGAGAGAGGGACAGTGAGAGAGAGAGATAGAGAAAGGGAGAAACAACTTCATTTAGCTTTTCACATGGCCTTAGTTGCTCTAACACTTAGTTGTGTACGTAGTGCTGGGGTTTGAACCTGGGTCCTCGTGCTTGCCAGGCAAGCACCAAAACCGCTGATCCACTGCTCCAGCCCCCCTATATGTTTTTTACATCCAAGTAGTGTAGGCAAAAGAGAAAACAGAAAAGATGTGGTATTTACAAACTGGTAAAGAACATCAACATGTGTATACCAAAACTCTTTGACCCATAGACAGAATAAAGATTCGAGAAAGAAAACCCAAACATATGAATGCAAGCAGAAAAAGTCAAAGATAAAGAGACTTTTAGAAGCATCTGAGATAAGACAACATGCATTTGCTTAAAAGTAAAAACAGTAAGGACAGCTTTTCTTCATAACACAAACATGGAAATCAGAGTGAAACAATATCTTGAAATTACTGTAAGATGAAAAAAGCAAATAATTCGTACGAAATAATGGGAATCCTTTAAGTAAAGGTGAAATAAAGATATTTTCAGACTGAATTTAAAAATCTGTTGCTTGAGAATTTATAGTAAATAAGTATTAGTAGCAGTTCTTCAAATAAATCCTGGAAGTAAATTATAAATTGAGGGAAAGAATAAAGAATAAATTAATTGTCAAGTTGATAAATGTAAATAAATATACACTGACTATTGACTGTACAAACAGTAGCATGATATCTTAAGGGATTTGTGTGATATATATATATATATATATATATATATATACACATACACACACATATATAATACATATATATACACACATACATATATATACATACAGAATATACATGTATATTCATATGTATATATGTACATATATATGTATACTGTATGTATGTGTACACACAACAGTCATAAACAATTAAAGAAATAACATACTAGAAATTTAAGTGTTCTATGATTCTAGTAGACTAAAATACTTGGTTAAACTAATATTTGATTAGACTCTAATAAGTCAAGGATATATGTGTATCTTGTAAGAAATCCTGTAAAATGTTAATAGGAGAACTTTTAAGTATAAATTTTAGGATGATTTTTGAAAAGGTATTATTTTACCTGAAAACAGCAAGAAAGAGAAAAGAGTACATCAAACAAAAAATAATATTATGTATAGTAAAACAAATATGATACTAAAAATAAATATTAAAAATTTCATTTAAAATGGATCTGTTAAACACAAAGCATGAATGCTTTCAAGTATTCCATAAATGGGTAGAAAAAAAGTTGAAATAAAAGGAAAGTTTGAAGTAAAAGAAATGCAGTTGTTTTTCATTGTTCATTGGTTCCATATTTATTTATTTACCTACTCAAGAAATTTATCTGAATCTCCAAGTCAACATCTGTTATGCTTTTGAAGTTATTTTGAGGACACACACAGAACAGAAAAAACAAAAACAAAAACAAAAAACCCTGAATCATCCTGTGTGTGCACTCCCAGCTAAGGTGGATCAAAGTGACATTTCATTTTCCCTTCAGCTCTCTTATGGTAACATGTGTCCTTTTCACAGTCCATTATTTATTTATTCATTCAACATAGTCATACATATAGGAGGGAATCATTGCCACATAATAATGATCACATGTATAATGTCAGAGCAAGCCAAGGCTTTGACTTCCCACCAGTCCCATGTTTCCCCTACTTTGCCCCTGTGTTAGTTGAGCATCTCATAGAAATCAAAGGTTCCCCACTGGGTTGATAACACCCCTACTCCCTCCCTCCAGCTGCACACACACACATTCTATCTACAACTGTTTTCCATGTATTTGTGCTTGTTGTTGGTGACTCTGCTGTTTAAAATGGCTCTAACCAGAGTACTAAGTGCTGACTTTCCCAAGCACAGAGGTTGTGATGTGCCTTAGGGAGTAAGTGCTTATATTAAGCTTCATTCAAGCAGGAATAATACTGGACAGCAAGTTCAGTTTTTAAAGTCTTTTTTAAAAAGCATAGCTGATCATGGTGGTGCACACCTTGTAATGCCAGCAGCTCAGGAAGCTGAGGCAGGAGGATTTCAAGTTCAAAGCCAGCCTCAGAGAGGCTCTAAGCAGCTTACCAAGACTCTGACCAAAAATAAAAATAAAAAGGGCTAAGGATGTGTCCGGTCCCAGCCGGTAGGAACCAGACAGTTCTCAATCGGTGGTTGACTGGGAATGAAGTAGACCCACTGGTTCTCCAAGCGCTTTATTTTTCCCTCTCTCTCACTAGAGGCCTCCAAGCACTTCCTTCTCCACCTTCTCTCTTTTAAAGGCAAGGCCTTTACATACATCTCCTCTCACTAGAGGCTTTTACATCTCCTTCCTCTTCACTAGAGGCAAGGCTTTTTACATTTAGAGTCAAGGCTATTTACATTTTCTCTCTGGAGTACCTGTTTCTACCGCCGCTCTGTTTCTACTGCCGAGACTTTTCTTCTTCTCTGCTGCTGACTAGTGGCTACTACTTTTCCCCTGTACGCCCGGTATTTATCTGTTACAACAACCAATAGGGATACAGTGCAAGCACATTCAAGCAATTGTAACAAATGAGTGGTCTAATGGCTTAGTCATGCGGTCAGGCAATTTGCTAATTACTAGGGAAGATACAAGCCAGCTGGGCCTCTTACAGAGTTGTTCACCACTAATTCTTTTCTCTGATATCCAGCCAGGCATCATGTTGGCCTTAGTCTCCAACATCCCCTCCTTTTTTGTTTTGTTTCCGAGAGGAGAAAGACAAACAGGTGACTGTGTTTGTCTTAGGTGTTTCCATTCACACCTCCCCTTCTTCCCTGTCATTGGAATAAGGTGCAGCGTAAGGCACCCTTCCTGTCTTAGGTTGATAATGGGGTTGAAGGGACTTACCCATCATTGACTACCAGCCCCTTGTGCCTGAACCATTCATATCATTGTTGACTCGTGGCCATTAACTCTGAGGGCAGCATAAGCTTGCTCGTTCCCTTCCGTGACTGAAAGGCTTTTTACTGCAAGACCAAGCACAAAGCACATAATAATGATGACAGTGGCCACTCCTCCCCAAGACTTAGCCAGACTACCTAGGTAGCCAAAATTCAATCCAGGCAGATTATAAATATGTATAGACCCAATGTCCACCAAAATGTCCACTTGTTCTTGCAGTAGATCAACTCATTGGTTCACGGTCAACAGTTCAATGTACAGGTGTTGATTTATAGTTTCCTGTTTTGTGAAATCCTCCGCAGCTGAACTGGATAAGGTATTCAAGATATTCACTGTCGGCACAGTCACAGTTAGGGCTGCAACAGTCGCAGCAGCCGCCGCCATAGAAGCCGCCACCCCTACAGCAACCACGGCTAAGATGTCAAAATCTCTCTAATTATGCTAAAGTGGGACCGGCAGGTTTTCTTCCCTGATCTGTACCTTTCACATCTCCTTTTATCCTCCTCCCAAGGAAGCTACCAAAGGCTATGCAGATTTCAAGTTCTGAAAAAACAACTTAGGAACATCTGTGGTAAGCACATTCCAACCCACCCTGAGTTTCTTTTATATCAAAATTATCAAGCTTAATAAGGCACAACCTAGCCGCCCCTTCTGAAGGAATCTATACAAACAGCAACAAGATAACTCTGGGGCAGCTGATGAAATGGGGTAAAGGCCAGACCCCAACAATATTCCCCCTTTTTATTTTTAAGTAGATAATTTTTGATGGTGAGATGTGCACAATCCACAATGCCTTGACCCTTTTAAAATTTGTATTCTGATAGAATCCTTATGAAGCATTCAATGTTCCCAATCACTTCAAACTTTTAATACCTTTTTCATATAGAATTACACCTGTTAGAATTTTAGGTCCTATCAACCTTGCTTTCTTTTAGTGAAGAGCCAGATCAAAGCAATCTTAAATTGTCCTTTTAGTTTTTAACTTATAAAAGCATATCTAATAAACCCAAATATATGTTACCTTATAGAAACTAAATCAAGATTACTCGAATTTACTTAACAATTAATGTTTTAACATATTGACTTTACAAATTCATCAGATGTCTCCTCTAACAAACATATTTATGGAGATTACTCCTATTTATGTTAAATCTACTTTACTCATTTTTTATTGTTAACTTAGATTATCCATGAAACCTCAGGATAATTCAACAAACATAAACCATCTTCTTTCTATTGAAGAAAAATCCTAGAAGTACTGAAACACTCAACATTTATAGAACATTCTATTGGTTAACCACCTAGAAAATAAATATGTGAGCTTAGTATTCTTAAACTCATCTTTATTTTTATGTCTAAAAATTAAAAAAGATTGAACCTCCCTTTATGTACTTAAGTCACGTGAATTAAAAGTCATTTGGATCCATTTTCTTTTCTTTTTCCTTTTTTTAAAAATCTAATTTGAGTGCTCATCTACAGGCCAATTTGGTACCATATTGAACACACATACACCATACTTGAACACAAACACATAAGACAGGTGAGCACACAAACAAGAAACAAATTTTAGATGTCTTTAGATATATAAAATAAGTGAATTCACTAGTAAAATTGAGCTCAAAATCCAAAATAAAATGGCCATACTCATTTTAAAAGAGCATGCATAACACCTTTAGCATTGAAATTAGAGTTAGCCCAGACATTGGAGGAATGGGAGCAGGTGAAATCCAATTTTCTTTTGTGTCCAAATGAAGAGAAAACTCCTTAGAAATCAGTGATTTTTGGTATTTTCCTGTCAGGTTTCTAAAGCTGAGTCCAGTTCCCTGCAGAGGATATTGAAAAGATTATAGATGACAGATAAGGGTAAAGGAAGCACTTTTAGAAAGCCTTAAGGATGTCTATCCATTACTTTAATCTCTTGAACTATGAAAAATATACTCATCAAATTATACATAGCCATTAGTTTACACGTCTTGTGCCTCCATTATTGTTTGTGAGACCTGTCTCATCAGCTGCTCCGGGATCCAAATAGGTTCCTGTTTGTCCTGCAGAAATACACAAACTGCTCCTCTTCCCCTTAACAGCAGGATCAGGGCCCCTCCATTTGCCATCAAGAACATCCTTCCACATTACTGAAGGCTTTTGTTTGTGATTAGGATTCCAATGCCTATCACCAGCGGATCGGCCTTTGACATCCAAGGTTAAAAAATTTAAAGTAAGAAGAGCATTAGCTATTCTATCATGGGGAGAAATATTCCCATCTCCCCCTTTTTGTTTTTTTAACATGGTTTTAAGAGTTTGGTGGGCTTGTTCAATAATGCCTTGGCCTTGAGGATTGTATGGGATACCAGTTTTATGAGCTGTAGAAAACCTAGTACAGAATGACTGAAAAGAAATAGAAGTATATGCAGGCCCATTATCAGTTTTTATTTGTTTAGGGATACCCAAAGAACTAAAGGCTCCAAGACAATGTTGTATTACATCTCTTGTTTTTTCACCAGCATGCAAAGATGCATACATGAACCCAGAATTTGTATCAATGGAAATATGAATGTAGCAAAGTTTTCCAAACTCCAGATAATGAGTAACATCCATTTGCCAAATATGATTGGGCAAAAGTCCTCGGGGATTAGTCCCAAGATAAGGTACAGGCAAAAATTGGGCACATCTATTACAGTTTTTAACAGTGTCATGGGCTTACTCCCTGGTGATGTGAAACTTCATCCTAAGGGTCATACTGTTAACATGGAACTGTTCATGGAACTTAGAGGCTTGTTGCACCACTGTGAATACGAACAACTGCCTGGTGGTAATATCGGTGATGGAATTTCCTGAACTCAAAGGCCCAGGCAATCCTGTGTATGCCCTAAGATGTCCTATAAACACAGGATGTTTTCTTTCCCAAAGCATGGATTGTATTTGTGAAAGCATGGCAAAAGCAGGAGTTCAAGAGCTTATATAACCTGTGATCTCCAAAAGAGGGATGCTGTTAGCTATATAAGCACTATCAGTATAAATATTGATAGATTTGGAAGTAAAGGAAACAAGAGCCAAGATGAATGTCTGGAGCTCTACCAGACATTGTCTACCAGCGGACTTGTGAGGTGTAAGTAGACATTCTGACTGTCCTTGGTGTGAAATCGCAGCTGTACCAGAAGAAGAAACATCAGTAAAAACAGTGTGCGCTCCAGGAATAGGCGTAGAATGAATCACTTTTGGAAAAATAACAGGATGTTTGGTGAAAAATGAAAGTAAAGGAGAGTTTGGCAGATGATTGTCAAAGGTAGCAGAAGTGCTACATCTAAGTCCTGTCCATGATTCATTATTATTAGTCAAAACATCTAATTGTGATTTAGAATAAGGCACAATAATAAAATCTGGATGTTTGCCTAAAATTTGAGTAGTTACAGTTATTCCCCGGTAAATGAGTTGAGCTACTAGTTGAGGGTAAGGCTGGATGACCTTCTTTGGGGACACAGACAAGTGAATCCAAAGCAAGGGGCCACACTGCCAAAAGACCCCCATAGGTGTGAATTGGGTTGGAATAACAACAAGTTGTACAGGAAGGCTCAGATCCACCTGATCGCAATGAGCTTTACTCAGAGCCTTCTCCACCCTTTCTAAAGCTATTTTTCCTTCCTTTGTGAGAAACCGGGGGATGTAGGATCAGAAGGTCCTTGAAGGATATCAAAAAGAGGTCTTAGTTCTGAAGTAGACAAAGGTAGAGAAGAACGAATCCAGTTGATGTTTCCCAGCAATTTTTGAAAATCATTGAGTGTCTTTAAATTACTATGACACAATTGAATTTTTAGTGGTCGAATTTGTTCACTTCCAATACTATATCCAAGATATTTAATAGGTAATTGAGTTTGAACTTTGTCTGAGGCTATATGAAGATCATGCTCTCTTAGCACCTGGATTGTTTGTTGAAATTTTTCATTTAAAATGGCCATATCTTTATAAGCCAATAAAATATCATCCAAATAATGAATTACAATTAAAGTAGAGCATGATTGTCAAACAGCCTGCAGTGCTTTATCTGTGAAGATTTGACACAAGGTGGGACTATACCCTGGGGTAAAACTTTCCACTGAAATCTCTGGTATGGTATATCATAATTAATAGATGGAACTGAAAAGGCAAAGCGCAGCCTATCTTCAGGATGGATAGGAATAAAGAAAAAACAATCCTTGATATCAATGGCTATAATGTAATAGTCTTTTGGGATAGCCATGGGATTAGGCAAACTAGGTTGAGTAGTGCCCATAATCACCATGCTCACATTAATAGCACGAAGGTCTTGTAACAGTCTCCATTTACCTGATTTTTTCTTTATTACAAAAATAGGGGTATTCCAAGGAGATGTAGAGGGTTCTATATGACCTAAGCTTAATTGTTCTTCAACCAATTGTTGAGCCACAGCGAGTTTTTCTGTACTAAGGGGCCACTGAGCCACCCAAATATGATCATTATTTTTCCATGTAATTTTTATAGGCTTAATTTTTTCAGTGGCCCCTACCCAAAATTATAACCTTAGCCTCACTTTGCCTCGCTGTTTGATTACAATAGGCTCTACTCTGCCCTGTAGTTTCTTTTCCAGACCTTTTCCTGGTATATACCCTTGATTTGTCATAATACGCAGGGCAGGGGAACACTGTTTCAAAGGTTCAGTAACTAATTTTACTCCCACTTGTTGAAGGACATCTTTTCCCCACAATATTACTGGCAATGAACTTAAAACATGGTTTAAAGGTTCCCTGATGACCCTCGTCATCACTCCACTTCAGCACATGTGAGTTTTTTGTGGAGAAGCAGCAAAACCAAGGCCTCGAAGGGAATTTTCTGACTTTTGTAATGGCCAAGGCTTTGGCCAGGTTCTTTCTGGAATGATGGAGTAATCAGCACCTGTATCTAATAGACCCATCATCTCTTTTCCTTCAACATAGAGCTTAATCATAGGCCTATTTTTGCAATCCTGGACCCAAAAGCAAAAACCTTTGCACCCCGAAGATCCAAACCCTTTATCACTTCTATTTTGAGGAATGGCTCTAAAAGTTTCATGGTAACTTGGGAGAAGAAGAAGTCGAGCTATCCTGTCCCCAGGAGAGATGACAGAAATGCCCTTAGGAGAGGAGATCATGACCTTAATTCCACCAATATAATCCTGGTCAATGACTCCTGGAATCACATTTAGTCCTGATACGAGAACTGAACTTCTACCCATAACCAACCCCACTATGCCCCATGGGAGAGGTCCCTTTACTCCTGTTGATAGAACCTGATCCCCCATTTCTGGCATTAATACGAGCCGGGCGGAGGAACTGAGGTCCACTCTGGCGCTTCCCAAGGTAGCTCGGGTGAGCCCGGAGACAGGTAGA
>PVKS010052196.1:0-10857 GCA_004027875.1 Aplodontia rufa
TGATTCCCATGGTGCCTGATTCCCATGGTACCTGATTCTCATGGTGCCTGATTGATTCCCATGGTGGCTGATTGATTCCCATGGTACCTGATTCCCATGGTGCCTGATTCCCATGGTACCTGATTCTCATGGTGCCTGATTGATTCCCATGGTGGCTGATTGATTCCCATGGTGTCTGATTAATGCCCATGGTGCCTGAGTCCAATGGTGCCTACACCCACCCTTTTCCTCAGCATTGCTTTTGGTGTCCTCCAAAACAGTCTCTGTCTTTATGGCTTCTGCAGAGAGGGTAGGACATCTGGCAAAGCAGATCCCCTGAAGTGGAGTGGGACGTGTTGCTCTCTCCATTGGAGTTCCACGCAGGCATAGACATCCTGAGTGAGCCCCCAAGTTCAGAGAAGCACCCTCACTTGTCAAAGCCCAAAGAAGGACTAAGAGACACAAGTTTCAGCAAAAAACTAGGCTTTACTTTAGTGACAATCTTGCAAGAACAGGTGTTTAAGGACCCCAGATTGGGTACAATCAGCGTTTTATCTCCTAGAGTGCAGGGCCCCTCCCTGGTGCCTCATTGGCTGAGTAGTGTGGTGTACAGGATCTTCCTGAAGTCACCTAGGTCTTACTGCCACTATTTGGGTCATTTAAAGAAGTAGATGTTTAGTTTTCCCTGCCTGCCTCTGTTCTGATGTGGTGAGAAGTGCCCTTGGGTTGAGTGCAGTTTACCTCTGTTGGTCATGGGGGCCCTGATGTCAGGGGCTGTGAATCCTTACATGCTTGTGTCACCTGCTCTCCCCTGCAGATGCCTTTCTTCACCACAAGTCCTTTTACATTTAAAGCTACATGCTGCAATCTGAAAATGGACCACAGGACTTTCTATCTCTCACACATGATGTGGACATGAGGGAGCAGGGTGATCCCCAACCCTAAGGACTGATGCTCCTGTAAGGAGGACATCGTGACAGATGCACAGAGGACAGCCTCATGGGTATGCAGGGAGAAGACACCAGGTAGGCGCTGAGGAGATCCTTTGGTCTCCGACGTCCATTTCTTCCTTTAAGCTGTGGGGCCTGCAGCCCTGTGCTCTGGTGCCCCAGCAAACCACACTGGTGGGGGAGAAGGTGCTGGGCATAACTTGGTGAACACCATTGGTTTTCTAATAATGCAGAGGCACAAAATAATCACAATGTAAGCTCCCGGGAGGTGTGGACTGTGTGTATTGAGAAGATCAGGTTGAGCACGTAACAGACGGAGAGTGAGAGTAACAGCACAGGAGCCCTGCCATGCCCAAGAAGGTGGGAAGGGCGTAGAGACCCCTGCCCTAGGAATGGAACTTAGGGTGCCCAATGCTCCAGATACACTCCAGGAGCAATCCAAGTGCAGGCAGCCCAGAGAAGGACGGAGGACCTAGTGGAGGTGTGTGATAGGCAGCCAGGGCCTCTGGGTGGAGGTCATCCAGGCTTAGGATCCTCCCAGCAAGCAGCACAGGGTCTCAGAGCCCAAGAAGTTTGAGGTGGTGAAATCAGGAAAGGAAGGGTAGGATCCAGTAGGCATGGTGGGCAGGACTCAGGTGTGGAAACCCCATAGCCTCAGTGCTGGATGCTAACTGCTGTGATCTGGACATCGGGCTGCCACTATCCACATAGGATGGATTCAGAGTTGTGCCTTGGAGATCAGGACACACTGGTCATTCTGTCCAGCCAGATTCGCAGGACCCAGCTGAGGTCTGCAATCAGAGCCTCAGATCCCTGCACTAGCAGCAAATGGGGGACCTAACAGCTGGACTGGGAGCAGCAGGGCTTGCAGCAGCCCCCACAGGAGCCACAGCTGGATCAGGAACAGGCTGGCACACAACAGCACATGGGGATGTAGCAGCTGGAGCCACAGCCCCCACATCCCCCACAGCTGGAGCCAAAGCCCCCTCAGCTGGAGCCACAGCCTTGGAGCAGCCACAGCAGCCCATGTTCCTGGAGGTCGGGAGTGGAGCAGGTGAGAGGAGCAGGTGGAAGGGGGGCACGGTGTGAATGTGGCCCTCACAGCACATGATTACTTCCCTTTTTGCATACACTCCTGTGTGGGAAATGTGATCTCTTGACAGTCCCACCATCTGCTATGGGCCAAGCTCCTGCTCCTTGGTCTGGGGATGTGGCCTCTTCCTCCCAGGCGCACTTGTCAGGGAGGGCCTGCCTCCTGGTGCCTGGCTGGTGGCCCTTATCCTGGCTGTCTTGTTCCTTCTGGGCCATGCAGGTGCCACATCCCTGGGCTCCAGTGTTCAGGATGCCTCCTCGCAGCCTCACAGGGACTGTTTTGGTAACAACGCTAAGCCAAGTGCTGACCACATCCTGTTCCAATGCCCAAAGCTGCCAGCATCACATTTTGTGAAAGTTGTGAGCCAGCGTCGACCCTCTGGGATCTGCTGTCTGCTCAGGCAACCCTCATCCTACTTACGCGGTGCCCCCTCGCCCCGGGTCCCTCACCTGCCACCACAACCATGAATTAGACCCATGTTCTGTCCAGGCTACCTGTGCTGTAACCCATGCCTCCAGTGAGCCTGAAATGTCCTGGTGAGCCTTTCTAGCAGTCCCACAGTGGGCCGGGATAATTCCAGCACGTGTTCTTTGAAGGCAGCTGGAGCTGATCTAATGGACTTTGCTTTTCTAAAGGATGAATCTTCTTGTTTTTATGGAGGTGACAGCAGGTGCTGTCTGCAGTTCCTGCTCAGTGGGTCGACTGCCCACCCGGCACCCTGATGCACACCTAAAAGTCCTCTCTCGACCACCATCCTTCCACTCCACATCAAGTCACAGAGCACCCCAGCCTCTGTCACCCAGCACAGCTCTCCATGCGTCAGTGACCTGCTTTTTTTAAAGTGGCTGAGTGGTGCTTCATGCAGTGACACCTTGCAGGGGCTCCTTCTTCCTCACCTGGCTCGCTCTGTTGGGGCTGCGTGGAGTTCCGTGAATGCGCTTGCAGGGACCTCCTGTGCTAGTCCTGTGGGGCTGTCATCTCTGGGCATTAGATCTAGGACTGGAAGCGAGAACTTGGGGAATGTGTGGAGTTGGTGTTGTCAGAGCCACGGTTACAAAAACAGCTTTGCCACTGCAGCTCCCCTGGCAAAGTCTGAGAGTCCTAGAGGCTCTGCAGCTCCGCCAGCAGCTTCCAGCTGTGTGTTTTGAAACCTCAGGCATGCTCCTGGGCACCTAGGAGGGCGGAAGCTCTTTTCTGTGCCTTTAGACCTCTGTCTTCTCTGTGGTTTGTTCTGAGGAGTTTCTATGGCCATCTTCAAGGTCCACTTATTTCTCCTTAACCAATCTCCAATCTGCCGTTGATTCCCTCCAGAGTGCTCCTAATTTCACGCATGTCACTTTAATCCATGGAGGTTTGACTTGGGTCATCTTATATTTTTTGTAAGGCACAGGAGAAGGCATGCTGTGGCTTTGGGAAATGAAGAGAAAGCATAGAAAAATCTCAGTGCCTGCGAAGGGCAAAGAGACCAGGATCCAAGCCTCACTCAGGCCACGAGTAGGTTCAGGAGACCCTGGGCAGGCCCTGCTCCCCAGGCCAGTGAGCCCCCAGGCCCAGCCTCAGCCACAAGCCCCCACCACATGCCGCAGGGGAGGGGAGGGCTATAGCCAGGGCCCCAGCAGTGCAGCCCTGGGCGATGACTGGAGGCCAAGAAATAGCTGGGCCAGCAGCCACCCACACCAGAGGAGCAGCAAACCCAGGCTCGCCCCAGGGACCTTCTCCAAACCGCCTGCCCACATCTACCCGCGGCTCTCCAGTGCAGCTGCTTGCTTTCCCGTTCGCCTCTGCTCCTTGCACCCCGAATGCTGGGCTTCTTCTTCTTTTTTTAATTCAGAAATTTGTTGAACAATCACACAAGCTTCTAATGAAATAACATAATATATATAGAGATTCTGAAAATTAGATTTACCCCCAAGAGCCCCCCAATTACCCACCCTTATCCCTCCCCCCTTCCCAAAACATCTCTAAAAATGTATTAGGTTATATGACATTACACCTTATCCAGATTTAACACGTGACACTAGACCACCTTTCTCAATGGCCAGGGGCTTGCTCCGGCCTCCACAGATGAGTGAAGACATTCGACCCCTGGTTCTCTGGGTTAAGCTGACTTCACTCAGCATGATTTCTTCCACAGCCATCCATTAACCTTCAAAGGCTGCAATATCATTGTTCTAATTGCTGAGTAGAACTCCACATGGTATATATGTACCACAGTTTTTGGATCCATTCATCCAGTGAGGGACATCTGGGCTGGTTCCATAATTTAGCTATTGTAAATTGAGCTGCTATGAACATTGATTTCACTGTGTCACTATAATGTGCTGATTCTAAATCCCCTGGAAAAATACCCAGGAGAGGGATAGCTGGATCATATGGTGGACTCATCCCTAGTTTTCTGAGGATTCTCCACACTGCTTTCCAGAGGGGCTGTACCAGTCTGCAGTCCCACCAACAGTGTGTTAGTGTGCCTATCTCTCCACAACCCCTCCAGCATCTATTATTGTTTATTTTTTTCATTTTTACCATTCTGACTGGCATGAGGCGATATCTTAATGTGGTTTTCATTTGCATTTCTCTGATTACTAGAGATTTAGAGCACTTTCTTATGTACTCATTGGCTTGATCAATCTCCTCTGTTGAGAAGTTTCTATTTAGCTCTTTGGCCCATTTATTGATTGGCTTGTTTGTGTTTTTGTAGTTGAGGTTTTTGAGGATTTTGTAGATTCTGGATATGAGGCCCCTGACAGAGAAATCACAGCCCATGATTCTCTCCATTTCCGTAGGAAACCTCTTGACTTTTGTGATTATTTCCTTGGCAGTGCAAAAGCTTTTTAGCTTTATGGCATCTCAATCACTGATTTTTTACTTTACTTCCTTCACTTTAGGAGACATGTTGAGGAAGTCTTTGCCTACTCCCCCATGCTGAAGGCTTGGGCCTACTTTGTCTTCCATCAGTTGCAAGGCAGATGGTTTAATTCCTAGCCCCTTGGGCTTCTTGGCTCCTCATGTGGCAAGTATCTTAGGCTTTAGCTTATCTTCACATTCTTTTTCGGGGGAAAGGGGTTGGTACTAGGGATTGAACTCAGGGGTACTGAACCACTGAGCCACATCCCCAGCCCTTTTTATTTTTTAATTTTGGGTACAGGGTTTCACTAAGATGCTCAGGGCCTCATTAAGTTGCCGAGGCTGGCTTTGAACTTGTGATCCTCCTGCCTCAGCCTCCTTAGCCGCTGGGATTACAGGCAAGGCCACTGAACCCAGCTTATTTTAACATTCTTTGAAGGTTTCCTATGTTGAACAAAAGTTCTTGAATTCTTTAAAATTCTGATTTATCAATTCATCAACTTTTCTCTTTACAGTCAGAATACTTGGGAATACTTCCCTGCACCCATGAAAGTTTTGTCATCCATATTTAAATCCTTAATCCAGTGGTATATATGATGGATGATTTTATGTCAATTTGACTGGATCACAGGCTACCCAAATGATTTCTTCAAACCAACTTTACTTATCAGTTTAACTGGCCTATACTTTCTATCTATCTATCCATCTATCATCTATCTTGAATCTCTTATCTATTTCTTTTTTATCATTTATCTATCCATTTATCATCTATATATCTTCTTCTGTTATCTTTGTATCTGTCTATCCATCTATCATATTCCTCCATCTCTTATCTTTATGTCTGTCTATGCATCTATCATCTATCCATCAATCATCATCCTGTATCTCTTATCGTACATCTATCATCATCTCCTATCTCTTATCTATATCTGTCATCTATCATCTATCTCTTATCTTTATATCTATCATCTATTTTCTGTCCTCTGTCGCTCATCTTTCTACCCATCGATCACCTACCTATAGCTCTCCATATCCACCAGCCATCTGCGTCTACATCCACCTATCTGGATCCTTTTCCTACCATCTACCTGCTGTTCCTGGCCACCTGTTTTCCATCGACACCTATTTATCACTCTGTTTCTCTGCAGGCCCCTGACTCATGTGGCACAGGCTCTTCTTGTCACAGCAACTCCCCTTTGTAACCCCCATCAATGCTCAGTGTGACCACTGGGGTGGCCTGGGTGTCCTTGAAGAATCCCAGTGGCTACTGCAGCCCTTGCTGCATGCGTGTCATGAGAAGCCAGGGAGTGCATCTCATTTGTATTCAGCTGTCGGCACCAGCAGGGAAAAGAGAAACCTTCAACGAAACGAATTCAGCCCTGTTTGTAAAGGAATTCTGCACCATGACCGAGATATTTGCAAATCACGGGTAAGAAAAAGGTCTGACATGTAGAATCCATCAAGACCTCTCGAAACTCAAGAGCAGATAAAAGAGAAGGGACGGCAAGATGGCGGTTTCCCCAGCAGCACTGACTCCGTGAAGCTCCCGAGAGTCACCTCAAGCTGCACGTCGGCACGTGGATTCCCACGGTAGGACGAATTTCCCAAAAGGGGCAAACATTACCCCCTGCTAATTCTTTACCCCCAAAAGAAAAGTGAAGAGCATTAACAAAAAAACAAAAACCAAAACAAAAACAAAAAACGAGGAAGCTTGTGGCAAACGTGTGGCCACCCCCACACCCGGTGGGAGAGGAACTTCCTCATAGGGGAGCAAGTTACCCCTAATCAGATCCCCTAATCTGGCCTCAAACCCCCTGATTTGACTGCTCTTCATTTATATGAACTTGGAATCAAGTTTGGGTAGTTTTTGCTCTCAGTAGCAATATTTCACCAGGTCCTGCAAGGCGCGCTTGCCTGTGGGCGGGGTGGTCCGCTCAGCAAAAAACGCTGTCGGTCCCTCCGCGCCGGGCAGAGGATTGCAACCTGAAATGGAGGAAGGGACCGAATCTCCTAACCATGCACCACTGCCAACTGACTGCTCATTATTTTACGTAATCTTGCATAAAGCGCTGGGGAGAGATTGCTAACAAACTAGTCGGCGTCCCATCGCCATTGTGACGTGTCCCTGAGTGCGGGGCAAGTCTTCCAGCCTTAGCCTCTGCTTGTAACCGGCCTCAGGAAGCTTTGAATATATGGGGCAACTTGGGCTCCACCCCAGCTTCTGAGCTCCTCACATAGCCAAGGCTGGGTAGCCCTGGGCCTCTCAAGGAGGTCGCCTCCTAGTGCTTGCAATGGAAAATCACAAAAACACTGGAAGGACCTGGCCCTTTCTCTGAGGACCTCAGCCAACATCACAAAACAGCTCTTGGGCCATCTAGGGATCACAAGACACGCAGAGTGGGCCACCATTGATCCTGAGGAAGCGAGACTCAGGCTAGCCACTCTCCCTGGATCAGTCAGAGACCCACGGCTTCTACAAAAGGATCAACTTGATTGTCTACAATTTCTGAGCCCCAGGTCCAAGAAATATCTGGAGTGTGGATTGGCAGGAAGCAACCATCTCAGGCTTCTGCCCCGGGGGAGTTAAATACCCCTTTGCTACAGAAAATTTTAGAAGAGATCCTCGAAGAAAATCCAGGCCACCGGACTCAACCAGTCTGCTTCTCCCCAAACAAGCTCAACTCCGAAAAATCCCCAGCCTGATGCCAGACTTGATTGCACCACCACATGATACAAACCTCCGGATCTAAGGGTCAGAAAATCTCAGAACTGTAACAACTAGTTTTGCGGTTTTATTGGTGGTGTTTTTTTTCCTCTTTTTACTTTTTATTTCTTATCTTTTTCATTTTTTTAAAATGGGATTCCGGCTGAAAAATAATATTTTTGAAATTTTTAACATTACTGTGGGTTTTTGGGTTTCTCTTTTGTTCTTGTTGGTTTTCTTTCTTTTTCTTTTCTCTCTTTTTTTTCTTTTTCCTTCTCTTCTTTCTTTCCCTCCCTGTTCCTCTGCTCCTTTCTTGCATTACGATCAACTCTGAATTCTGGTGGAGGTGAATGTAAATACTTATCGGTGTGTATGTATTGGTGATTGGCTCTTATTACTTTAGTTCTTTAGGTCTTATTTAACCCTACTGATAACTTTTTTCTCCAATTTACTCTGGTAATCCCTTAATTTAAGCATCTTTATCTCATTCTCACCCCAAGTCTTTACCCTATCAGCTCCCCAGTCCTACGTACTCCTCAGTCCTATTAAAATAACCTACTCCATCCCACTCCCTAGTTGCCTGATACTTTATAACAGGTGTGTTTTTATACCTCCCCAATTCACTTCCTTGACTTCTGAATCAACCCTTCTCCCCAATATTAGAGAGATCCCATCACTTGAAGAAATTGAAACTCCTCAAAATGGCTACTTGCTTGGTATCATACTACACAGTGAGAGTTCTCTCAAAGAAAGCTGCCACTATTGGTGCTAATCATCAGCTACTCTGTTTCAGTTGTAACGGACTAGTATTTGTGCTTATAGCCTTTCAAATTCTCACAGAACCGTCTGGCATCTCTAGGTCTATATTGACCAAATAGCTCCTCTTCACAACGAAGCAAGTCATAAGAAGCTCCAATTACTCCAACAAGAGTATCAAGGCTGAAATAAAAGACAAGCTCTCTGACTCAGAAAATGAGGAAAAGGGGAAATAACGCTCCTCAAACCCAGAGCTCGCCACCTAAGGACCCCATAGCCAGGGCCCTAGATGAAAACCAAAGACATTGTGTCAGCACTGATTAGTAATGCAATCAAAGAGTTGAGAGAGGAAATAAGAAAGAGATCAAAGAGCAATTTCACGAGATGAGAGACAAAATCTACAGAAATATTAAGGATCAATTCCAGGAGATGAAATATCAGCTGTACAAAGATATTGACATTCTGAAAAGAGATGTAGCAGAGCTATCAGGATTGAAAAACACGGTTAACCAATTCAAACCTTCATTGGAAGACACCAACACCAGAGTAAACTCTAATGAAAATAGAACTTCAGCCCTTGAAGAATGAGTATCAGATAATGTTTAATTTCTAAACAATGTAGAAATTAAAGAAGAAAAGCGGGATAAACAGCTTATTTTACATAATCAAACCTTCCAAGTAGTTTTCGATGAGATGAGGCATAATAATCTGAGAATAATTGGCCTGGAGGAAAATTCTGAATACCAAACAAGGGGATTCAAGAACCTTTTAAGCGAAATCACAAGGGAGAACTTCCCTCATGTGGTGATTGATCCGGAGTACCACATTCAAGGTGGATATAGAACACCAAATAGACCTAATCAGGGGAGAAACTCACCAAGACATATCATTTACAAATTGAATAACAGAAATTAAAGAGAGAATTCTAAAAGCAGCTAGAGGAAAGCCCCAAATCACATTCAGAGGCAAACCTATTCGAATCACTATGGATTTTTCAGAACAAACGATGAAGGCTAGAAGAGCTTGGAACAGTATCTTTCAAGTGTTAAATAATAACAACTTTCAACCAAAGATAATATATCCGGCAAAACTCAGCTTCAAATGCGAAGGGTAAATTAAATATTTTAACGATAAACTCATGCTTGCAAGATACGTGAACACTAATCCTGCTCTACAGAACACTCTCAAAGACGTTATCCATTCATAAGGCAATGCCAATGATATGATAAATCCTTAAACAAGCGCAAATCAACAGTTACACAATACAAACACTAACTTTCAAGATGATGACTCAAAATCCTGTAATAGATACAAAGTCTGTGAATCAGCCTCCCATATCTATTCTTTCCTTGAATGTGAACGGTCTCAATGCCCCAATTAAAAGGCACAGACTGACCCACTGGATCAAAAAACAAAATCCAACAATATGTTGCCTGCAAGAGACACATTTAACACTCAAAGATAGACACAGGCTGAAAGTGAAAGGATGGCAAAATGTCTACCTTACAAAGGATATTAAGGACCTCTACAAAGAAAACTATCAAACCCTAAGAGAAGACCTGAGTAGATGGAAAAACATTCCATGCTCATGGTTAGGCAGAATCAATATAATAAAGATGGCCATTCTACCCAAAGCCCTTTACAGATTCAATGCAATTCCCATCAAGATACCTATGGCATTTTTCAGAGATATAGAAAAAGCAATTCTCAAGTTTATATGGAACAACAGGAGACCCAGACTAGCCAAAACATTACTCTATAGAAAATAAGAAATAGGGGGCATCTCAATCCCTGACCTGAAATTATATTACAGAGCTGTAGTAGCAAAAACAGCATGGTATTGGTATCAAAACAGAACCAAAGACCAGTGGAACTGAATAGAAGATCCTGAGACAAATCCACATATCTTTAACTATTTGATATTTGATAAAGGGGGCAAAAGTATAGTGTGGAAGAAAGATAGCCTGTTCAACAAATGGTGTTGGACAAACTGGACTGCCATTTGTAGACAACTGAAGCTGGATCCTTGTCTTTCACCCTGCACAAAAATTAAATCAAAATGGATCAAAGATTTGGATATTAAGCCTACAACTTTAAATTTACTAGAAAAAGAAGTCGGGTCAACACTACATCTTGTAGGAGTTGGCAGCTTCTTCCTTAAAAAAACTCCTATGGCGCATGCTGTAAAATCAAAATTAAATGAATGGGATGCAATTAAACTAAAAACTTCTGCACAGCTAAAGATCTAGTCAAGAGCATCAAGAGAGAACCTACAGAATGGGAGAAACTTTTTGCCTGCTACACCTCGGACAGAGGGCTAATATCCAGAATTTACAGGGAACTAAAGAAACTAAAGTCCAAACTCACAAATAATCCAATCGATAAATGGGCTAAAGAACTCAAAAGGAACTTCTCTCCAGTGGAAGTCCAGAAAGCCCATAAATATATGAGAAAATGCTCTACATCATTAGCTATAAGGGAAATGCAAATCAAAACTTCAATGAGATACCACCTCACTCCTGTTAGAGTGG
>PVKS010052197.1:0-10863 GCA_004027875.1 Aplodontia rufa
ATTGCTGAGTAGAACTCCATGGTATATATGTACCACAGTTTTTGGATCCATTCATCCAGTGAGGGACATATGAGTTGTTTCCATAATTTAGCTATTGTAAATTGAGCTGCTATGAACATAGATATTGCTGTGTCACTGTAATGTGCTGATTCTAAATCCCCTGGAAAATACCCAGGAGAGGAATAGCAGGATCATATGGTCTTAATGGCATATGACGTTGAGCATCTTTTTCCATAAACTTATGTGTCATCTGAATATCTTTACTAAGGTGTCTATTCAGATCTTTTGCATATTTTTCAATTGATTTGTTTGCTTTCTTATTTTTTTAATTTTGCTGTTTGCTTTCTTATTTTTTAATTTTGCAAATAACCTTTTACTACTATTACAACTATCAACATGTCTAATAATGAGATCAAATATTTATGAGTGTTTAACAAGTAACAGATACTGCAAAAAAGTGATTTATAAACATTATTTCATATAATCCTCATAACAGCACTTATTTATCCATGAATAAGTGACTCTGAGAGGTTCAATAACATATTTAAGATCATGCAGCAAGTAAGCAATGAGGTCAGAAATGCGACCCAGTCTTTGAATCTCCAGGTGAAAAATCCTTAACCAGTGTCCAATAGACCTACCCTTTTTCCATCAATGTGTCACAGACTGGTTTCTTCTGGCTAAGCTACTTTGAAATAGTAGGAGGAGTGTGTTGAATCAAAACTAATCTATACCCATCTAAATCTTATTAGAAGCATGGCAAGAAATGCATCTACCTATAAAGAGAAAAGAAAAAGCCAGGGAAATAGTTCTATAGTTCTTACTTTTTCCACTTAAAATAGACATTTTTTTAAAAAAAAGGGGAGACAGTGAGAGAAAAAGAGAGAATCATTTTTTTAAGGGAGAAGGCCAGTGAAAGAGAGAGAGAAAGAGAGAGAGAGAGAGAGAGAGAGAGAGAGAGAATCAATTGTATTTAGTTTTCATCTGGTTTTCATTGCTTCAACACTTTGTTGTGTATGTGGTGCTGGGGTTCAAACCCAGGTCCTCATGCATGCCAACCAAGCACTATAACCACTGAGCCACTGCTCCAGCCCAAGAAGACTATTTTTAAAGCTTTTTTTTTCCTATAATTTTTAATGTTTTCTCTTACAGTTAAATAGACAAAAGTTTAAGGCGTAAGGATGATGCTGTTGTATCATTTTCTCTCTCAAGTTACTAAAGGGCCAATTAGCAATTTCTAATTTGGTCTGCTGCTCACCTATATCTGAGTCCATTATTAACCCAAACAGGACAATTGTCATAATCCATTTAGCATAGAGAGGGCTTCTTCCCTTGGACAATATATGTTTTAAGATAATTCATAGAAATTGTGTATGTTATACAAATGTTATGTAGACGATGAAAATAAGGCAGATTATTAAACAGAGCCGCATTCTTGTGCTTCTCTAATGGATGCTAGTTAAAGCTCCATTCATTGGTGTAGAAACAGTGAAACCTTCAGACTGACTCTGCAGCCCCTCTGTCTTCTCTCACTTCTGCACCTTCATATCCTCTGGCTGTTTTTTGTGTTTTTACATGATTATTAGAATTCCATTCCTACAACAGGAATCAGATTCTCTTCAGCTTCCTCAGGATTGCAAGAGTAGGCTCAGACCACATAGAGAAGTTTCCAATGGTTTCCTCCTTTTATCTCAGGCACCCCAAAAAGCTGGTGCCTGAATACCTGGGATCACTGGGGACACATTTTGCTCCCACTCAACTCAGTTTCCTCCCTGAGCCTCAGGACTTTTAGTACAGTCATCATCACCACCACCTCCTCCTCCTCCTCCCCTTCCCCCTCCTCCTTCTTCCTCTCTTTCTCTCCTTCTCTCTCCTCTCTTTTACTCTGTTTTAAAATACCCTATCCTTTTTTAGCCATTCCCCTCTACCTATCCATCCTCCCTCCCTGTTCTAAAATGAAACTCCAAGAAAGTGCACATTCAAAAGCATTTGCTGCTGTTCACTCTGAGAAGGATAGGAAGAGGAAGTGATGAAAACCAACAGGAAAATGACAAAGGTTCTGGAAGCCTGTGCCCATGCTGTTCGAGAGTTCTCTTCTCTGATCTATTGTCTTTAACAACATGATCTTACATGCAGATCACCTGAGGGCCTTTGGATTCTCTGCCAGTGCTCCAGAACACAGCTTTTCAATTTCCCTTATTGAGACATCAGCACTTTCCCAGCCCCCATCATGATAAATAAAAGCCATTATCAATTGAACACAGAAGGAGTAAGAAATTCAGAGTTTGTTTTTGTGATCTTATTCCAGCCTCTTTGTGCTTTCTACATTTCATAGATGAGAGAACTGAGGTTATGACATTAGTCATTTGCCCCCAAACTCAAAATGTATGTAACATGGATTTGAAATGATGCCTTTCTGATTCCTGAATATGCCTTGCTTACTTCATTGTCACTTCTCTCCAGAAATTATGCTGGAATAGTGGATAAGAATGAAAGGCACTCCGAGTCCTTCAGTCTTAAATGGGTCATTTCTTCTATGTCCAGGCAAAATAGTCATTCCTCACCATGCCCAACACTCCTCCCATAGGTAGACAAAATGGTGGGTGCACACTCTTCTTGAATTCTATTTCAGTGAGGGAATCAAATCATTTCCTCAGCTGTACTATGGAATGTAAAAATCTCTAGGGTCCCATTCCTTAGGTCACAAGCCTCGCTGGAAGAAAACTCGTGTCTCATACATCACTCTACACAAAGCACTCTCTGTTGCAACACATAGGAATGCTGGAATCCTCATCAAATATGCAAGCATTTTTTATTAAAATGCTGAACTGATTAATTCACATCCCTATAATTCAAGGATGCTATGTTTCATCATCTTCACAGTCAATGATAATAAAAACAATAACTGGAAAACATATCCCAAATTTAAGAGGCATCTAATTTAACACAGACTTTATGGAACACTGCAAATAAAATTTCTCATTAATTTCTCTTTCAGCCTGTCAGTTAGCAAATAAAGAAATATTGAGGGAATGGAAGTCTTATTGAATTGTCCAAAATTATGAAGTTCCGTAATAAAGATTCAAATCCATGACTTGACTTCCTTTTAATTTTTTTTTAGTTTAACAAATAGAATTTTATTACCCTGCCTCTGAGTAACATTAATAAGAAGGAAACAGAAGCATCAATGCAAATGTGCTTTATATTACCTTAAATACTGACAATTTTTGATAATAGCAAGATTAACTCACAGGTTTAACTCAAAATCCAAAAAGAAAAATTAAATACACAAGTATGTCCTTGCTACAAATATGTACTTAATCAAAAACATCCCTTCTAAGTGACAAATTGAATTGTCAAAAGTCACTAATTCAGGAGCTGGTCACTCTTTCTTGGCTCACCTTTTCTGTTCAATAGCATTACTTAGAATTATCAAATAATATGTGATTTAAAAGCAACCATACAGAAGTCAGACAAAACTCCTATGAGGGAGGAGTCTTGTAACTTTTCAGGATGTGTTCAATTCCCGTACATCTTTGGTGCCAGAGTAGCAGGAAATGTATTGGCTACAAAATGTGAAGATACCACATTTTAGAATTCTAAAGTTCATTCATAATAGTAAATGCAAAATAATCCAACATTGGTATTTTAATGCACTAGAACTGCATTTTTAAGTCTTTCACTTAAAGTAAAGATATATTTTGGTCAAAATGCTGCCTTCCTCACTAAATATAGAAGACTTCAAATACACTTTACTTTGAAATATTGATCAGTTTATGAAGCTGTATAATGATGTCAACATATAGACTACTCAGCTTCAAGAAAATGCTTTTCAGCCCTTATATTTGCTAAGGATAGAAGGATAACATGATTAACTGTCTCTGAAACTTTTGTTAACCCCATACGACACCTCTTCCATCCATCATGCCTGGGGGGGGATGCCCAATTCAGATTGCTGTGGTCCATTGACCAGAGTGCCAGCATGCTCCATTATTAGCACCAGTGTGGAGGGACCAGCACAACCCTTAGGAGGCTTCACAACTTCTCCTTCTAATGACTTTGCCGTTGGCAGAACTGTGAGCTAGAGCTAACCCAGATACAGTAAATGGAATTAGCAATGTGGTCATCTTAGAGCCCCAATCCAAGGAAATCCCAGTGAAATCAAACAAAAAAAGACTAATATGACTAAACTCACCTGTGGTTTCAGTGCAATGATGGAAGTAGCCAGCCTCAGGACACAGTCAGGAGGAGAATAACAGGCTGATATGTTGTCATATGTCACACACACACGTACACACATCCCTCAAATATATGATGCCTTCTTGTAGACCTATTTTCTTCACCCATACATTGTATTCTTAATACATTGACATTTCTACAACAGTATTTTTGAATGTTCACATAATATTCTGTCGTGTAGGTATATCTCTGGATTTAACCAAACTCAATATGTGATAATTTGGAAATTTCAGTTGGGGGTTATTTTTAAATGCTGTAAGGAATAGAACTAGGGGGAAACATTTGTACACACCTCACATGATTTTCTTAGATAAAATTTGTAGAAGTAGAATTATTTATGAGAAGAACATGAACCTATTTAGACAATTGTTAGCACATTGCCATGATGTTGGCTGGAAAAGGTCACACTGCAGAGAAGATGATGTCAATGGACTAGAAAACAGCTGAATTGAACTCTAGAGCATCTTGAAATTAATAGAATTTTATTTGGATCTTAGTGAAATGGACAAGATTTTATAAATTAATTTTCATTTGTGTCTCATATTTTGTTGATTACCTGATTGTGACCAATACTAATTTTCTTTTGGTTTTAGTCTTTTACTGATAGAAACTCTTTATAAGATTTAAGAAATGGTCCCTTATCAAAGATTTTATAATAGTGATTTTGCTGGTTTTTAATTTGACTCAAAGGTTAATTGTAGTTTAGTTTTATGTAACCAAATGTGTCAATAATTCACATATGACATATGACATTTTTCCTCTAATTTTAGGCTAAGAAATTTCTCCACAATCAGAAAATCACATAAATTAATATATTAGGTCTATGTTTCACATGTAACTGATTAGTCAATATAGAACTTTTTATATTATTTCAAATATAACTCTATCTAAATATTCCAGCATTTTTAGAATTCAAAAACATGAGATCTCTGTAGATTGATTTATGAAGCAAATTACGAAGCTCCATATAGTTCCATATCATTTCTTATTAGATTTGTTCCTAGGAAAGGGATAAGGAAAAGAGAGAAATTTGGTAATATATTTGTATGTACTCCTTCTTCTCTTATGAATAAATGGGTTTCTTGCTCCCTGCAACCTATCCTTAATTGAGTTTTGAGTCTGGATTTAGTGAGTTGGGGAGAATAAAACCAAGTAAGAAGAGAAACTAAAAGAGAAAAAAGTCATATCAACTTTTTTGACCACAGCTGGATTCTGTAAATATGAGGTAAATAGAGATAAAAAGAGAAGGAGGCATTTCTCATTGCCTCTACTACTGTACAAAGAGGGAAGGTGCTTCAGACTGAAAATTTGTGTCCTCCCCAAATTCATATGTTAAAACCTAACCCCCAGTGTGATGGTATTAGGAGGTGGGGCCTATCAGAGGTGATTAGCTTTTATGAATGGGATTAGTGCCCTGATCAGAGAGGACTCAGGGAATCCCTGGCCCTTCTGCTATGTAAACACACAGTGAGAAGAAGCCATCTACGGACCTGGAAGCCAGCCTTCACAAACACCAAATCTGCCCACACATTGACCTTGGACTTCTTAGCTCCAGAACCATGGGAAATAAATTTGTTTTGTTTATAAGCCTCCTAAATTTTGGTATTTTGTTACAACAACCTGAATAGACTAAGACATAGGCAGTCGTTTAAACATTTCCAGACAAATGCAGGGAAATCCAGAGAGTATGACCCCAGCAGAAGAGTTTACATGCATTTGTGGGAGGCCCTGAGTCTCCCAGGATGTGACATTCATGCAGTGATTGCAAACGCAGTATGAGCCCAGGTGTGGCTATGAGTAGGACCAAGGTAGTGCACCTGGTTCCCACAACCTGAATTCATTCTAAGGGGACATGAAGGTTCCAAAAGACCTACATGGTAGTACTTGTGGTTTAAAAGAAGCTGGTTTCAAACAAAGATGCACCACAAGTTGTGGGGAATTGGAACCAGAGGCAAAAAAACATGTTGACCAGAGTGGATAATGTTATCACAGCTCCTCAAAAAGCCAGCTTAGATTAGCAATGCCACAAAAGTCACCAAGAAGTGATCCATCTTAGTTGGTCACTCCACAGCAGTGACACAAAATGATCCAGGGGACACTGTGTAGAGTCAAGGAATCCACATCTTCCATCACCACAAAGTCATATCATTTAAGTGACCCCTGCTCCAAATAAGTAGGTGAAAAGGGCAAATACAAAAGTAATCATTTATTTGTATATTGCAAGCAGAAAATAAATTTCTTTTTTAAAAAAAGATGGTTTAAACTACTGAAAATAAAACAGATTGCAATTTTGGAATAAATATAGTTAGTTATTCCTTCCCTTTGCTCTTTCCTCCCACCCATTGGCTTGAGGGAGAGGAAGTGAGCTCAAGCAGAAAATCAGAACAGTTATAAAGAAATAAATATTAAATCATTTTATACATCCCTGTTCATGAGATTGAATTTCTTACCCTAATATGCATGCATGCATGAACAAGCATGCACACACACACACGTTTCCTTTTGTATTTTTCCCCAGTTGTTTTATAATGATAACACATTCCATTTCCTCAGAAGAGAAGAAACATTCTTTTTGAAAACTTAACTAGTTGTCTTGGAAATACCCAAACATCTATATATTTCAATATACTTCAAAAGCAGTTGGACCTTTTACTTCAAACACGACTTCTACATTTTTTTTATTTACAACTTACTTGGCAAATCTGAGTTTAACTGATATTAGTACTCTACATCTTGGGCTGAGTACTTATTTATTTATAGTTCATATCCTAGAAGGTTATCCCCAAAATTTTCCATCTGAAAATTACATTTCTTAAATGAATTGGACAAGAGAAGAGAGTTATAAACATTTACCTTGCACCTGAGTGTGATCTAATTCGCTTTTAAGAAAACATGTAAGCAAGCCCACGGCTGTTGAAAAAGACAACAAAACCTAATAAAATATTTCAAGCTACTTGAAAATACAGAACAACTTTTCCTGGCCCCTTTTTAGTCATTCCTTAATGTATTTATTTCACCTTGAGTTAGACTCAAAGTTGTCCTCAGATATAAATGAGAATAAAAGTAAGAATAGTACAGCTGAAGTGTTCGCTTACTGTGTTCCAACAACTTTAAATGCCATGTAGAATTTAATCCTTCTAATGGCCATCTGAGGCAGCACTGTACTTATTCATATTTTCATAGATTAACAGATTGGGACTCAGAAAGGTAAATTAACTTGCTCAGGTCTGCACCTGGGGAACAGCAGGTCTGATATTTAATTTTGAGTCTTCCAAAGCCAAAGCGTATTTTTCATTCAACTTTTGTGCCTAGGCCACATTTGAGTTTATGTACCAACGAAAGCAAAAGCAAAGAACGAAGTGACTAGCAACTCATGTACATGACTTACCTCTGCCAAGTCTTTGTCACATTAAACTAAGCAAATGATCTGTCATGTGCCTCAAGATACAAGATGTGTCACAAAGTTTAAATGAACCTCATGTTCCTTTTCTATTAAAAAAAAATTAGAGAGGTAACAGTATCTATGTCACTGAGTGTTTTGGGAGTTTCATTAGACAATGAATAGTACTGACCACAATGCTTCCCATAATCAGCCAGGCTCTAAAACGCTGTAACAATGATCAATTTTGTATATTTAAATCCACTTCAATTCTAAAGCATGACATAGATATAAGGGATGCTAGTCTTTTAGATATAGGACTTAAAACAATGACTGTGCCATTTTTAGGGACACGTAAGTACACAGATGATGCTAAACAAATGCCCAAGGCTGCCTGTGAGAGAAGCCTCTTCCTGACTGCAACCTTACTTCCTCGGACTTCCCCAGAGACCCAGTTCACAGGCACTTCAGAAACCTAAAGTTTCAACTGCACTCTGAGCCTATCTTCTCAATCTCCTCACCCATGCAGAAAGGCTCCTCTACTCCAAGAAAAAGTCTCAGCACTTGGGGAATGGTAAAGACTGGAATCAGGATGCCAGGCTCAGTGTCACATCTGCCTGAAGCCACTATAGGAGTTCAGTGGGATATTTACCCACATGCATGCAGCATGCATTGATCAAATCCAACCTCCATTTTTCTACTCTCAGACCCCAAAACACCCTTCTGAACCTCTGTTAGTCACCATTCTAAATTAAGTTTGAACATTTTTAACTTCCACATATAAGAGAGATCATGCAATACTGTTGATGATTTCCCTGAACATAATTAATGTCCTCTAGTTCTGTCCATTTCGCTGCAAATGAATTTTCTCCTTTACGATTGAATACTACTCCATTGTATACATATAACATATATTCTTTATCCATTCATCTGTTGATGAGCACCTAGGTTGATTCCATATCTTAGCATCTTAGTTATTATGAAAATATTCACAGTAACAGTGGACAAGCAGGTATTTCTTTGATGTGCTACTCTTGTTTCCTTTGGCTGTATATACCCAGAAGTGAGAAAGCTGGATCTTATGGTAGATCTATTTTTTTGAGGAACCCCTATAATGCTTTCCATAGTGGTTGATCTAATTTATATTCTCACCAACACTGTATAATTTCCTTTATCTACACATTCTCACAATCATAATTGTTTATGTAGCCATTCTAATTGGAGTGAGATGGTATCTTTATTGTGGTTTTGATTTGCATTTCTCTGATGGTTAATGCTACTGAGCATTTTTGCATACATTTATTAGGTATTTGTGCTTCTTATTTTGAGATATGTATAGACACCATTACAGTCCTGACAGAAATGTGTTAGTTTTTGGTTTCTTTTGAGAAAAAAAATACCATAAAATTAATGTTTTAAACAATGTGAATGTATTCTCCTACATTTCTGAAGACCGACATGGTCTCACAGGACTGGCATCTGAGTGTGGCTGCAGAAGTTGCTTTTCAAGGCTTGAGATGTTTCTCCTTGCATTGCTCAGCCTCCACTGGCTGCCTGTATTCCTTGGCTTGTGGCCCTCTCCATCATTATCAAAGGGCTTTTTCTTGAGTCTGGCTCCTCTGGCTCTGGCATCACCCTGAAGAGGATCATTCTGATGATATCAGGCTCAAAGGAATAACCAGGATAATTTCCCCATCCCAAGATCCTTAATTTAGTTACACCTGCAAAGTCTCTTCTGCATATAATCCTGTACTGTACAGTCGCGTGCTAACAGTTTGTTCATATACTACATATACTACATATATGTAGTATATATGTACATATACTACAATACTTTCATAAGATTATAATGGAGCTGAAAATATCCTATTACATAGTGAAGTCATGGCTGTTGTGACATTGCAGTCCTTGTAATCTTGCAGTGCCCCACCTACTCACATTTGTGGTGATGCTGGTATAAACAATCCTCTGACGCAGATTGTATAAACAAACCTACTGCACTATATTATGCACAGTATGTAAGACTTGATAATGATTATGACTGACTGTTATTGGTTTATGTATCTACTGTACAATACTTGCCATTGTTATTTTAGATCATATCCTATTACTTATAAAAACTTGGTTTATTGTCAAGCAGTGTGCTGTGTTGGACCAGCAGCAGCCTCATAATTTGGTCTGATTGATCAACTGTTGAGTGATTGATGTATACCATTTAGGTTTGTGTAAGTACATTCTATAATATTTCCCCAATAATAGAATTATCTATGCATTTCTCAGACTATCTTCATCATTAAGTTTTGCCTGGATATTCACAGCTTGCAGAGATCGGGAAGTGGACATATTTTAGGACCACCATTTATCCCTTGATACCAACTTCCCATCATGGTTGCACATAAACCCAGTCCTGCCCCTGTCTAACAAGAAACTTAGGGGAGATCTATTTAGAGGTGGTCTCTACTTCCAATCACAACCAAGCAATGTCTAGAGCCAACAAAACTCTGGAAGCCTAGGAGACCCCCTCCCCGTAACCTTCTTTCTCTCCTAAACTCACTACTATGTATCTTTTGAATGCCTAACTGGATTTTGGATGAGAAGCCAATTCCTATTCTCTGCACTAGCTTTGAGAACTCAAAGGAAACCTGAAGAGCTCCCACCAGCACATGTTTCAGAAAGCATTCATGGAAATATGAATTTATGCAGAATGAAATGAACAGTGTGTGTTTTGGGTGGAACAAGTGATCAAGTATGAATAAGTCTATGAAAGGAATAAGTGAGGTTAATAATGATGGTAGCAGGAAATTGGATCAGGCCAGAAAGTGTGGGTACTTAAATACCTTGCTAAAGGGTTTCTGATTTATTCATGAATCTGTGTGTTTCAGTAAGATACCACTACTTCTAGTAAAATATGAAAAAAATGATTAAAAGATACAGACATAAAAGGCAGTCAGACCAATTAGGAGGTTGTGCAATGGTCTATGACCAATATGCTATGGAACTGAACACACAATTTTATCCTAGATTCATTTTTAAGAACAATAAAATTCGATATCAAAGAAACTATACTAAAAGCAGCAAGGGAGAAACGCCAAATCACATTCAGAGGCAAGCCAATAAGAATTGTATGTGACTTCTCAACCCAGACACTGGAAGCAAGAAGGTCTTGGAATAACATCTTTCAACGTCTAAATGACCACAACATGCAGCCTAGAATTCTATACCCAGCAAAGCTCAGCTTCAAATTT
>PVKS010052198.1:0-10860 GCA_004027875.1 Aplodontia rufa
TCATAGCAGCTCAATTTACTATTGCTAGACTATGGAAACAACCCAGATGTCCCTCACTGGATGAATGAATCCAAAAACTGTGGTACATTTATACCATGGAATTCTACACAGCAATTAGAAACAATGATATTGCAGCCTTTGAAGGTAAATGGATGGCTATGGAAGAAATTATGCTGAGTAAAATCAGCTTAACCCAGAGCACCAAGGGTCGAATGTCTCTACTCATCTGGGGAGCCTGGAGCTAGACTCTGGCCATTGAAAAAGTTGGTCTATTATCATGTGTTTAACTCAGATAAGGTGTAATGTTATACAACAAAATACTTTTTTAGAGATATTGTGGGAAGGGGAAGGAAGGAATAAGGGTGGGTAATTGCGGGGGGGCACTCCTGGGAGTAATTCTAATATCCAGAATCTATTTTATATTATTTTGTTAAAAACTTGTATGGTTGTTCAATAATAAATCTCTCAATTAAAAAAAACAAGAGCCCCTGGTTTCAATCCCTGATACCTTCATCTATATATATCTTAATATATATATATGTATATATACATATTATATATAAATCATAAGGATGAGAGACAAAATACGATAGCAAAACAAGCAACTACCAATACCAATGAGCCAGCAGTGCGACAGGGTGGGTTTCAGATCTGTGATCACTCCATTGAGGGAGGAAGATGACCAAGTGGGCTCTAAAGTGCTATAATGCAATTACTGCTCCAGAGCCAAGAAGCTGAATCAGAAGGGAGAAAGAATGAAAACAGGTATGAACTAGTGTCAGCTGTTACAGAGCTGTGTAATCCCAATGAGGTAACCAAATGCTAATTACTAACGGAGGAAAACAAAGCTTCTAAACATGGATGGCCCTGCTGCTTATTGCAGGTAGACGACAAGCACACACACGCAGCACAGACCCACCTCAAGTACCCTTTCTGCTTTTGGTCCCCTGTTGTGTAAAGACACATCCCCCACACGACTTAAGTGGGTACTTGGAAAAACTTACCTTATACCAAGTAGCTCTCAGTGACCTGACAGAGAGGAAGAGCCTGTCTACCTGTAGCATGGTGAGTGTGCTGTTGTGAAGACATACTGTTAGCACGTTACCATGAGGGACCTCAAAATGAAGACTGCTCAGCTGCATGAGCATCAGTGCTGAGTGCGCCTGGGCCTCTCTGGACATGGGGTGCTGCCTGTGGGGATGGTTCCACTGCCTTCCGCACCCCTGTGGGGTGTGAGCACACCAGGGACAGGAAAGTAAATGTCAACTGCTTGAGTTTTGAAGTGGGGCTTTTAGCTCTTAAACACTGAAAAACTTAAGACATGCACAATTTCTAGCAAATCTATATTGAATAAACACAGCAAATGCCATATAGAGTAAACCTAATGCAAGAGGGTCCCTTTGCTCTTCTGATTTATAACTATGCTTCACAATGCTAAGGATTTCAAACTTCCCTGAAACTAAATACCATTTACTAAAATTTTTCTAAATTAGTAAAAGAAATCCCTGGGAAAATAAATGCATATCTGTTCTCCAGGTAGACTGTAAGAAGGCAGGAACCAACAAATCTTTACACTGCTTTTGTCATCCCAAGACACTATAATTAGCACATATTGTGACTCAGCAATGCCACTTTGGGGAAACTTTCATTAGAAATAAAAGCAACAAATCTCAAGGATTATACGTGAGGATCCAGCAGCAAATGACAAATAGAGGAAAGGGTGAGAAATGTTAACAACCTGAGGATCCACAGTATGTTATGTCCAAATAAACTTTGGCATATCCTTATTCTTTAGGGCATTATGCAGCTATCAACAATAGTTAAATCTATATTGGCTCTGAGCAACTCTCATGGTATGCTTTTAAGTAGGAAAAGCTGCAGAGTCATACGTATGCTGAAACCAGCATAATGCCAGTCATCGTGTGTGTGTTTATATCAATATGAATTTGGAGAGAGTCATGGAGCATTTCCATCCTCAGAAGGAAGAATACGGGAGCACAGAAGAAATATCACTGGCTTTAAGCACAACATATGTTCATACATTGACTCGAAGAAAAACAACAAAACAACGTGGGATCAAACACTCCTTTCAAAAATCAGAACTGGGGACTGGAGTGGTGGCTCGACTGGTACAGCGCTTGCCTGACATGCACAAGTACCTGAGTTCAAATCCATACATCACATACACAGCGATGTCTCAGAGCAACGAAAGTCACATGAACAACTAAATAAAAATTATTTCTCTCTCTGTCTCTCAATTTCCCTCTCTCTTAAAAAAAAATCAGAACTGATTAAAACCACTTAAACCCTGGAACTTCCATGAGCTTTCATTCGTTTAAAATACTGGCATTAGAAATGTTAGTCTTTTGCACTTTAACTAAAAATTTTTTAAAACATTATTTTCTGATTATGAATTTTAAAAAAATTTGAAATCACTACACAGAATGAAAAGGAAAACCAAAAATTACCCATTGTGTCACCACCCAAAGCTGCATTGTTAAAACTTCTGTATATTTTGTCACATTCTTATAATTACATATATGTTTATTTACATAATTGAGCCAATAGTAAATTTGATATTTCATTGATGTAATTATTGTGTATGATTTTCCCATATAAAAGTTTTCAAAAATAATTTTGTTGTTGCGCAATATTCTACTGTATAAATCACCATTTATTTAACCATTCTCTATTGCTGGAATGTTAGGTTCACTTTGACTTTCAGTTATTCAAAAAGATCTGCCCATGGCTTTGACTCTTTTTTTTTTTTTCCATAGTGCTAGGGATCAAGCTCAGGGCCTCAGCACATACTCGACAAGCCCCCTACCACTGAGCTACAACCCCAGTCCAGATTCTTTCTTTAGAGTAGACTCTTTTTTTTTTTTTGTTTTTGTTTGTTTGTTTGTTTGTTTTTCAGGGCTGGGGACTGAACTCGGGGCCTTGCGCATGCTAAGCAAGCACTCTGCCACTGAGCTAAATCCCCAACCCTTAGAGTAGACACTTAAGGACCCTTATCAAGTTGAAAGCTAAGAAGTCTCTTACTGCATATTCTTAAATTGCTTCCCAAACTGACAAATGTAAAAGTTATGACTTTCATTTCATTACCTATAAAATGGTTGACAGGGTATGTTCTCTTAAGTACATTAATAAGCTGCATAGTGTAAAGCAGAAAGGAAACAAACTTGGAATCAAAAGAACCAAGTTCATATTATAGTGTCTTTCTCTAAATGGAACTATGCAGTTATCAGTCATGCAGTTAAGGCTCCATCTTTGAGCAGAATAACTGATAACTCCATCTTAAACATGGTTTCTGAAGATGGCAGAAAAACTTTAATAAAGGAGAATCTCTACTCAAAAAGTGAATACATCAAAGTCTCAGTGTTCTCTTGTAACAGAAAGTCTAAGAAGTAGAATACCTTCCAAAAATCAAGTTTGCAATAAATTGGGGAACTGTTACTCTCAGACAGAGCTCAGAGCATGATAAACCATCAAAGATGTCAGCAAGCCCTTTTCTCAGTAGCTCCAATGCTAAGTCACAGCAGCCCAGCTTCAGAGACAGTGAGTAGTTGTAAGGACAGTTTGAAAAAGGTTAACATGTTGCCCTCCACCAAGTGATAACTACAGAAAATATTACTTGGCCTGAACACTGAATAACTGTACTTCTTCAAACACCATTATTCATGCAGTACAGAATATTGATTGTGGTATTCCCAAAGGACAAGAAAAGACCCTCTTCTCTGCCTACCAAGCCATGCTAGGTTAAAATTAAAAACCAAGTGTGACAGATATACTGGGCAGCAGGAACAGAGCAGCCCAGAGACAAGGGCAAAAGATACAACCATCTGGAGACTGTTCTAGGGTTCAGGGTAATCTACAAAGGTATGAAGGAAAAAGGGAGATGGCAAAGGTGCATGGTACAAGAGGAGGACAGGACCTTCCAACATGGCGAGGTTTTAGCTAACGCCTATATCTGAGAACATTTTAGTTCACATAAACACAATATCTGAAGCAGATAAAATGGGAAAACACAAACAAAAACAGGAAAAGAAAAAATTTAGATATTTTTATCTCATGACTGCATGTGATTGCTAAAAACTGTTTCATTTATATAAATACTGGAACTGCATAAAATCATAAGCTCTCAAGAGCACATGGCGTGGACATCAGATTGGCAGATTACAACAGGCAAGGAGTGAAGAATGAACTGATTAAAAAAAATGTAATGGTTCTTAGTCACTTGTAGGTTAAGTTGAAATTTTTAGATGATGCCAAATGCATCAAAGAAAAATTACTCAAGGTGGCCCCAGCTTGGCAGCTCATTCCAGCAACCAACCATCTTTACTGTGTTCAAACTTCTTTGTAAAATACACTTACTCTATTGCTACTTTTATTTTCTGCTGTGCTATTTATATACACCATTAATGTTATCTATTTCCTCTTTCTCATCTTGAGAAGGGAAACTAGGAACCTCTATCTTTGCATTACACCTTTAAGTATTTAATGCTTATTAGGATGCTAACTGCTTCATATTTACCAACATACATAACCCTTTCTTTCCTTCTCTTTTTATGCACAATTTCTTCCTTCTTTAATTATATCTGCTATTCTCTATTACTTCTAAATTCTCCTTGTCTTATTTAAATTGCAGTACTAAAACGAGAAAACCTAACTCGTAGAGATGGGCTTATTATTCAACACAGAGCAGACTATTTGGAGTTTTGCATACAAATCTGCATTTGAAGGAAAGGATCTGTCATTAGAGATTGGACCCCCAAAAGCATGCTCTCATTTGTACCAGAAAATGAAGAAGAATGGGTCAAAAGGGAAAAAAAAGCAAAGGGTGCACCTGGAATATCCAAGATGATTAAATTCCTTACTTTGCCTATTACTTTAATTTGGTCAATGATTAGAAACTTGGAGCTAGAAGCTAGGAGTGAATTTATGTGGTGAAATGAAGATATTTTCACCTTTGGCCTAATTGAAAAACCACTGCAAATCAACAAGGCATAGAAGCCAAAAGCTGTTTGATGAAACAAGATTTCAGAAAGTCCATGCTACAAAAGTCAAACAGTGGGTAAAAACCTGGCGCAGTAAGCTGAATGGGCCTTCTGTGCCCTTAACTTTAGAGATGCAAGGCACCAGGGATTTTGTTTTGTTTTGTGAGGGAAGTGAATAGGTTGTGGGCTGGGAAGGACCAGAACATAGCAGAGCTATGGTCTATCTCTGTAAGGAAGTGTTACCCCTCCCGGTGTGGATGGGAACGGGAAGTCACAGGGCTCCAAGAGGGCTGTCTTCAAGGAGGTGCCGAAATGATCTGCCAGGGCTGGACCATGTAAGACACGATTCACAAAGGAGTCGGAGGTGTGTGGGAAGACTTAGTCAGAAGTTCAAAGAAAATCAAGCAAATGAAAAGCTGAAGCATTTACTCATTGAATGCAAAACAAAAAGTGTTCAAAAAAGAAAACGCCATGTAAACACCACAGCTGGCTGAAGCAACAAGCACTACTTACAGATTTATACTGAATAGGAAGCACTGAACTGTCCACCCTGAGTATAGTGCTGCTAATTATACTGGAAGAAGGATGCAGGGAAGACAGAGCACAAACCAGCTTAAGTCCTTTAATGCCCACCATCATCACTGTCATCTCAGGGAGCATTTCTGAGCAGCTACTACGTGGACCTCATGTCTTTCCCCAGAGCCAGGAGGCTGCCACGAAATAGCACTGTGGAGGCCCCCAGACTCTGCGAACAGGAACTTTCTGAGGTTAGAAAGATTCCCCTTGGATACCTTGAAGGCAGCCTTTGAAATTCTTACCACAAAGGGAAAATCAGGAGCACCCCATTCAGTTCAGGGAATCTGTGCCATCCACCAGCCACAAGGCCTCATTGGACAAAAGCTATGAAATTCTTCATGGCATTGGTGAGAACAGATGAATAAAGAAGAGCCACTCAACACTGAACTGGGAGAAGTGGACCTAAAAAGAAATCTAAAACATAATTTCCCTAGACCTGTAATTCTCCGCCCCCACTGGAGTAATACAAAAGGCTAACGCAACTGTAAAAGCTGGGTCCATGAAGAGGAATGGCCCCAGGGCTGAAGACAGCCAGTCTTTTATATTTAAGTGGTGATTCCTTGAGCAGAGATATTTATAGATGCTGACACCGTTATGGTTAGTATCACTGCATGTATGAGGCAGGGAGTACCAATGTGATAGTTAGGAAATGTTCATGGCGAAAAACTCCACCAACTTCTCCCGGGAAAGGGAAGACAACGGTGTCCCAGCTTCCCAGGCTTAGACCGCCTCACCCTGTAGCGGGTGGGGCAGTGGGGGGCCTGCCACCTTCACCCCGCCACCCAAGGTACGCATGCCCCACTAACCTGAGGCCTCCAGGGAGTTGCGTGCTGAGAATTTGAAAAATGAAGATGATGTAGATGCTGGACTATTAGGATTCTGGACTCTACTCATAATATCCCTAATTGCTGGATTCTCCTGTTGCAGCTTTTCTTGGACAGTTACTTATTTTGATTCTTTTGAACCAGGAATGTTTCCTCCTACTCCTCTTTCACCTGCCAGGTTCAAGAAACTGACTGGACATTCTTTCCACATGGGTGATAGCATGGTGACTTCGGCATTTTAGCTGCTCTTACTGTGGCTTGGTGCCTAATGCAAACGCACACTGGAACAATGTTGTTGGAAGAGTCGTGATTATTTTGTAATAACAAAAAATAACATCATTGACCGCTCACAAGAGTAGGAAGTCATGTGATTCAAACACCTGTCCTAATCATCTTTATGGAGGACCTCTTAAAGCATCATTCTAGAGTCTAGACGTTGGGAATATCTGAATATTGTTTCAACTACTTTCTTAAAAGTAGTTGAATAATAACCACACACTTTTATGTGTGTGGTTATTATAAATTATAGAAAACATTTTAATGGAAATCAAACTTGGACACTTGAATACAGGGCAGTGCCTACTTTTCCATGTATATATACTACATTTTTGCTAAGAAATACTGATATTACTGATTAATTGATATAGAAATATTTCTTCTTTATGTATTTCATTAGGAAAACAAATTGCCTACCTCTGACATTTTATAGAGGCTCTTTTTAAATAGTTTTTTAATATTCATATAATAGAAGGTGCATTTATATCTTTTGGGGACATGGTTCCTTATTTTTTTAAACATATTTTCCTACTATATATTGAATCTGTGTGTTTTTAAAATTATTACATCTAAACAACTTCAAACGTTATTCCTTGGCTTATACAATTCTAATACCTGCCATTTGTAAAGTACTTTGTCTTTAAAAAAAGAAAAAAGCACATTGATGTAAGTTTAAAATTAAGTAAATTTATTTTTTAACCAAAAAATTACTGAAAAAATAAATTATTTGTCATTAAACTATTTTTAAAAAGAAAGAAAAAGAAAATGTTCATGGCACCAACCAATACCCTAACTTTACCAAAGACTCCAGGTACCATTTCTGAAGCTTTTCCTTCATGCTCCACTGCTCCACTCTGTACATGCACTATTTTTAATGCCTCACCAACCCTTGGTAGACATATCCCCATTTTACAGATGGGTAAATTGAAGCTTACAGAGTCTATGTACCTACCTAAGATAAGACCCTGGCTAGTAAGGGACTTCATGCTGTCTCCATTAGGCTATGAGGTCTCCCATCTTCCATAATATCACACTTTAGTATGACTTTTCCATACATACGGCATACAGGAAAAAAGAGAAGTAATTCTCTAACAATACAAATATAACTTAGAACTCAAGATCAACTGACAGGATTATGTAAAGAGTGTCAATTAGGAAAATGGACTCTTTGGAGTACCTCAGCTAGAGAAATAAAACAAAATTGGAAAAGAACTGAGATGAGAGGGAGTGGAAAGGTAGAAATCCATGTCTTTATTCAACATGTATGTGTGCCTGTGCCCACTGGCACTTACTGCTTCTGATCAAACAACAGAAACAACCTCCCTAAGCCCTCACGTTCCCCTCGGCAGTGGACACAGGCCAATCTTGATACTGTAGTGGTGAAAAAAATAAACCAAAGCATGTATAAGTTCTCAGATGTTTACATGACAAACTGGTATATCCCAAGTTTTAAATCTGTCATAACTGTAAATCTGGATAAGTCCAAGTCGCCCAGACACACCTACCTTCTACCTTTTTGTGTAAATTTGTGCACTTCCGTCAGATTCACCAAAACATCTTTTCATTCTACCAAGAGAATAACAAACCAGAAAAAAAAATCTGTATGCTTCTAGATTTTCAAGATTAAGTGCAGAAATTAACCCAAATTGCACTGCTCCCACTCCTCAAAAGCCAATTCCAGTATAAAAGAAAATTCTAATAAAGTAATTCTAATAAAGTGACTTTAGGTAAATCCTAAAGTCACTGAGTCACGGATAGCTCTCATATCATTCTAGAAAAGGAAGGGACGTGCAGAGAGTAATATGAAGGAAGGAGGAGGAGGCAGGGAGCACCCGTGACAGTTCTCAAAATCTAGACAGACTAGAATTCCAGAAGGTGAATCAAAGACTGTAAAATCCAAGTGCAAGAACAACAGAAAAAGTTTTAACTTAGACATTTACTTTCTATTAAAAATGTGGGTCAGGGGGCTGGAGCGGGGGCTCAGTGGTTATGGTGCTTGCCTTGCATGCACAGGTACGTGAGTTCAAACCCCAGCACCATGTACACGTCAAAGTCTCAGAGCAACGAAAGCAACATGAAAAACTAAATAAAATTGTTTTTAAAAAAAAATGTGGGTCAGGTCTTTGTTCTGACATGTAATTTTTTTTTCCTTCATACTGGGGACTGAGCTCAGGAGTCCTCCAACACTGAGCTATACCCATAGCCTTTTGTATTTTTTATTTTGAGACAAAGTTTCACTAATTTGCTCAGACTGGCCTCCAGCCTTTGATCCTCCTGTCTCAGCCTCCTGAGATTATAGCTGTGTGCCATCATACCCAGCCCTGAAATGTAATCTCAACAGGGCCAACAAACTTGACTTCTCATTGATTTTTTAAAAATTTCTTGACCCATAAGGAATGAGATTGCCTATGGTCAATACAATATTCAATCTGATTTTGAGCAGAGATCATCTTGTATTTAAAAGGTTGGCTATGCACGGCATGGTGTATTTTGTCATTCATTTGTTTTGTTTTTCTTTTTTGGCATGTGTTTGTTTCGGTGCTGGGGATGTTACCTATTCTTAATAAAGTACGGTCAAAAACTAACCCTACAATCATAAGGGACTTTGCTCTTGGTACCCAGGTTCCTCTTTCCCTTTAATTTCAGGGTTGTGAGCAGATACAAAGGCACCTCCCCAACAATGTGGTTGCAGAGCAGGGGAAATGGTGACAACTAATCCAAATTTATTCCAGAGCTAAACATTTAAAGTACTTTAGGGTTTTCTACAAAACTAGGAGGAGAAAAAATGCTTCTTACATGATCTTGAATTTAACCTCTTCTCCCTGGGAACTGATGCCCTAGCTCAGAATAAAGCAATTGCTACCATGTCACTCACCTCTGAGAGAGCACTATGGGTAATTCCATCAATGTGGATTGTCTGATCAAAGTAAACTATGTGGTTAAAACCTCACTTCATGCCACATTCATCAAATCCTGTAGATGCACAATATAAGTATTTCCCATTCATATACGTAAATAATAGATGAAAGATGTCAAAATTCAGTTAAATTTAAGCCACTTTAAGAAATACAATTTGCTTAATATTTCATAACCCCCTACTCAACAGCATAGGCAGAATTTCTTTTAGAAATTACATTTTCTTGGTTCTTATTGCTTCAGGTTTCTAAGTCTTAGTTAACCCTACTGCTAAATCTTTTCTCCAATTTACTCTGGTAATTCCTTAATTTAAGCTTCTTTATATCATTCTTACCCCTAGTCTTTACTCTACCAGCTCCCCAGTCCTATGTACTCCTCAGTCCTATTAAAATAACCTACCCCACCCCACTCCCTAGTTCCCCGATACTTGGTAGCAGGTGTGCTTTTATACCTCCCCAAGTCACTTCCTTGACTTCCGAATCAACACTTCTCCCCAAAATCAGAGAGATCCCATCACTTGAAGAAACTGAAACTCCTCAAAACGGCTACTTGCTTGGTACCATACTACACAGTGAGAGTTCTCTCAAAGAAAGCTGCCACTATTGGTGCTAATCACCAGCTACTGGGTTTCAACTGGAACGGAATAGTTTTGGCACCTGTAGCCTTCCAAATTCCCACAGATCCGTCTGGCATCTCTAGGTCTAGATCGACCAAATTACTCCTCTTCACAACGAAGCAAAGTCATAAGAAGCTCCAGTTACTACAACAAGACTATCAAGGCTGAAATAAAAGACAAGCTCTCTATCTCAAAAATGAGGAAAAGAGGACATACTTCTCAAAACCAATCTTCTCCACCTAAGGATCCCATAGCTGGGGCACTAGATGAAAACCAAAGGCATTGTGTCAATACAATGATTAGTAATGCAATCAAAGAGTTGAGAGAGGAATTAAGGAAAGAGATCAAAGAGCAATTTCAAGAGATGAGAGACAAAATCTACAGAGATATTAAGGATCAATTCCAGGAGATGAAAGATCAGCTGTACAGGGATATTGACATTCTGAAAAGAGATGAAGCAGAGCTAACAGGATTGAAAAACACGGTTAACCAACTCAAAGCTTCATTGGAAGACACCAACACCAGAGTAAACTCTAATGAAAATAGATCTTCAGCGCTTGAAGAACGAGTATCAGATAATGAGGATCGCCTAAACAATGTAGAAATCAAAGAAGAAAAGCGAGATAAACAGCTTACTTTACATAATCAAAACTTC
>PVKS010052199.1:0-10857 GCA_004027875.1 Aplodontia rufa
ATGGAATTGATTCATATTCTCTCTCTCTCTCCCCCTCTCTTTAAAAAGATAAAATAATATTTTTGATGGATCATTTATTGCTTACCTGTCCTATCACAAGCAATGCTATAAATATATTAACAAAGAATGCCTTGATACAGAAGATGAGATTTATAAATAAGAAATAAATATAATTAATATATTTTCAGGGAAAGTTATATTTGGTATATGCATGCATGTATATGAATGTTTTCTGTGTATATATATACAGATGTAAAACACGACCTCTGCTTCATGAGGGCACTAAAGCTAAGAGAAACTACCTGATTTGTCTGAGATTATTCACCTACAGCATGGTCCCTTCTCATGGTTGAGATCAATTTCTAGTAGTATCCTAGAGTAGCCCTTACTTACCATTACCTTAAATATTCAAATGATTTAAAAAATATTGACAAATTCAGAAGAAAGCACCATTTCTCTGCCTAAATAAACACTGTCTGATACCTTTTGAAGAGTTTTGTTTTAGAATCATGTATATCTCTGTCAAACCCATCCCATGCTATGTAAGTGCTAGATACTTGGCAATGCTACAGGACAAGTAACTCAATTCCTGAAACTATTTCTATGAAAACAAACATTTATATATTTATACATTCATATATAAATAATCTAAAAGCAAATGTATATTGAATACATTTTGACAAATCCAATTCTAAAGCACCTTTTCCTTCCTCGCAAACTATATGACAGCAACAAACCAAACTAAAAGCAGAAAAAGAGCTTCAGAGCAGAAAACAAAGCAGCTGCCATAAGATCTATGCATTTAATTTTCTGAGGCGGGAGTGAAGCCAACATTAGGACATTAGGCCAAAACCCACCGCCCTAACAATGTGTGGAACTAGCTGGATATGGTGGCACAGGTCTATAATCCCAGCAGCTCACAAGGCTGAGGCAGGAGGATCACAAGGTCACAGCCCATGGCAGCAACTTAGTGAGGCTCTAAGCAACTCGGTGAGACCCTGCCTCAAAATGAAAATGGGCTAGGGATATAGCTTGTGGTAATGCACCACTGGGTTCAATCTCCAGTACCAAAGAAAAAAGAAAAAAAAAAAGCACGGAACTGCTAAAAAGTGGTAAAACGAAAAGTGCAAGCTGAACAGGAAAAAAGGAGAAAACAACACTGGCCACAGAATCATCAACAACAGAGCACTGTAAGGATAAAACAACCTGTCATGCCTCATCAACTACAGAAGGCCATCACTGTATTACATTAAAATGACCAGTGCTCATAACAACAACGCTGAATCCACAGAAAAGGTTAAATAAGTAAGTACATTTTATGTACTCACTTATGAACAAATTCTATCAAAATAATTTTACATGTAAAAGTACATAATGACTTTAATTATACGTAATTCCACTTTATGGGAAGTTGCTGAATTCTGTGCTAAAATCTAATACAACTTAGTTTTCAAAACCTTAATTTTTTAGAATTCCTAACAAACCAGCTTTGCAGCTGGCATATTCAAATGTTGAGTTAGAAATCTCCTTATTTATAAACAGCGAACCCAGAGAAGGAAAGAATCTGGTGAAGTGAAAATGCTCTACCTGTGGGCTCCTTTGAAAAGTCTAATTAAACTCAAACTTTTCAAGCTATATTAGTATATTATCTAATACTGAATTGCAGCAAACTTTAGATAAGTAAACTAGGCAGCTCAGTTTACTCTACAGTTAAAGATAATCTTCAAAAATTTTCAAATTTCTCAAAACTGACTACAAAAGATCTTAGGCTCAAGAATTTAATATATTTGCCTATCTTTTATACCTCACACATAGGTAACATTTATTATGCATACTACATGGAATATTTTAATTAACTTACAAATGCCAGTGTTACTTGTTTTTCAAATAGTTTATTTTTAAACAAATGTCACACTATTAAGTAAATTGCTTCTTATAATTTTTTCCATCTTTGTTTAAATAAGTCATGTTTTAGCATCTTAACTTCTACATTCTATTGTAAGCAGCCTTCCCTCATGATTACTAATATCCATGTTTTTGGTGAAAATGCATTTACCTGGGCATCTTCTAGGATTTTAAGGTTTAAAGAAGTACTAGAGAGACACAAGATACATTAAGAACCTGCCCATGATCTTGACTGATCCACATGGTGGGGACTCACAACTCACATAATTTCGTCCCCTTACCAAATGCCTGTCCTAAATGTTTTTGTCTTAGGGAAAATTTTCTGTATTTTTATACTTTCCCAGTTCCTACTTTAAAATCTTTTTAAGTAAAGTAAAAACAATTTAAAGAAGACCCCAGTAACCACCAGTTTTCTTTACCTTTTAGAAAAACTGGCAATTTCATCAATACCTCACTTAACTTACTTAGTTATTTACTTACTTACCTACTTACTTACTTACTTACTGTTATTCATGGCACTTTTTAATTCCCTACACCTTACAATTCCCTGCCATTTGAACCTGTATCTCTTCATTATCTTCCTCCTCCCTTCTTAATCCATTTCTTTGTTCTTAAAACCAGATGCTGAAAGTGGGAAATACATCTAATAAAAGTAACATAACAATTATAAATTGCCAAGTTTTTAAATAAGTTTCACACATGAATGTAACTGTCAGACTTTCTCTCTTACTTTGTTCTTTTATTTTTTTCCTTATACATTTGTAACAATATAATGCAAATAATTCCCTACATCTTAGTATTATTTTCCATGCAAAGTACTAACATCTCTTTAAGTAGAACAAGAGATATGACTATTTGAGAGCTTCTGCTTCCAAAATAAATGTATCTTACCTTTACAGCCTGAACACTGAATAAAAAAGTTGATAAGGTCAAGAAGTGCTATATCTCGGTCATGCTTGTATGATTCTATCCAATCATCTACCACCGACTAAAACAGAAGGGAAAAAATAAAAAATCATTAGATTTTTCCAATGTTCTAAGAATCAATAAAGTCTAAAGAAACTCATAAAATTCAGCATTATGTAGTATCACATCATTTTAAATTAACAGACAAAAATGCACACACATGCACATACATGTGTGTATATATATGTATGTGTACAAATAAGTATGCATGCATATGTCCATGTATACATACATGTATGTATATCTCCCAGATGGCTTATTAGCAAATATTAAAAAGTTGATCCTAAAATTCTCATGTTAATGGAATAGCACCTGAGTAGCCAAATAAATCCTAAAAAAGAAATTCAATAAACTCACATTTCATGATTTCAAAAATTAATGACAAAGTGACAGTAACCAAGACAATGTAGTGGTACTGGTATAAGTATGGGACTGTAGATTAGTGCAATAAAATTTAGCATCCAGATATAGATCTTTACACTGATGGTTGATTTTCAAAAAAGATGCTAAGACAATTCAATATGGAAAGAATACTCTTTTCAACAATGGTCCTGAGACAACAGGATACCCTTATGCAAAAGAAAGAATGAAACGGGATCCTATCCCACACCATATATACAATACTTAACGCATATGGATCAAAGACCTAAACACAAAAGTTAAAACTATAAAACAGGAAAAAAACCAAAAACAGATTTTCATGATGTTACATTTGACAAAGTGTTTTCACACTAGACCAAAAGGACAAAGCAATCAAAGAAAAAGTTAATTTGACTTATTCAAAATTAAAACCTTTTGTATTTCAAAGGATTCTATAAAGTAAAAAGATAATCAACATAAGAAAATATTGGTAAATCATATATCTGATAAAGAATTTATATACAGAATATACACAATTCAATTATATATCTTTTACAAACTAAATGATTTTTTTTAAGAGAGAGGGACAGTGAGAGAGAGAAAAAGACAGAATAAACTTTAGTTTTTCATGTGGTTTTCGTTGCTCAGACACTTTGTTGTGTATGTGGTACTGGGGTTTGAACCCATGTACTTGCACATGCCAGGCACATACCGTAAACACTGAGTCAATGCTCCAGCCTCTCAATGATTTTTTGTATGAGGGATTGAATTCAGGGGATCTTAACCACTGAGGCACATCCCCAGCCTTCTTTTGAGGCAGGGGTCTCACTAAGTTGTGTAGGGCCTCACTATATTGCCAAGGTTGACTTTAAACTTGCAATCCTCCTGCCTCAGCCTCCCATGCCACTCGGATTACAGGCATGCACCACCATGCCTAACCAAATCAAAAATTTTTTCAAAAGCCATTGCTCAGTGGTTATAGCACTTGCCAGGCATACGCAAGGTCACTGGTTCAAGCCCGAGCACCACAAACAAAATGAAGTGTCAGAGCAATGAAAGCCACATGAAAAACTAAATAAAATTGATTCTCTTACTGTCCCTCAATCTCTTTAAAAGAAAAAAGCCAATCTGGGGATTTAGCTTGGGAGTAGAGAAAATGTTTAGAATACACAAGACCTGAGTTCAATTCACAACACAAAAAATAAAAAGCCCAACAACGCAATTGATAATTTAAAATATAGGCAAAGAGCTAGATGTGGTAGCATACACTTATAATCTAAGTTACTGGGCACAGTGAGGCAGAAAGATCCAAGATCAAGATCAGTCTTAGCAATTTAGCAAGATGGTCTCAAGTTTAAAAATAAAAAGGGTTAGGGGGTGTAAAGGTAAAGTACTCATGGGTTCAAACACTTAGTACCACACACGCAAAAAAAGAAAATCATTCTTTCTCTCTCTCATACACAGAGGATCAAATAGGCAGTTCTACAAAAACAACATAGGAATAGCCAACAAACCCATGGAAAGATGCTCAATATCATTAACAGCCAAGGAAATACAAATCAAAACAATGAAGGACTGGGTATGTGACTTAGTGGTAGAGAGCCTGCCTAGCATGCATTGAAGGTCCTGGGTTCACAAAAACAACAAAACAAAACAAACCTCCACAAGGAGATAACAACTCCACACTCACAATGGTTGCTTATAATTAAAAAAATAAAACCAACAGTAACAAGCCCCGGTAGGCTGGGAATATAACTCAGTGCTAAAGCACTTGCCTAGCATGTGCACAAGGTCTCGTGTTAAATCTCCAGCAACACACACACACACACACAGAAAACACCCACATATTAACTGGATATAGATAAATATAATACTCAAACACTGCTGGTGAGAAGTAAAATGGTGCAGCCACTTTGGAAAAACAGGCAGTTCCTCAAAAAGTTAAATCTAGTATTACCATATGACATTGCAATTTGACTCTCAGGTATATACTACCAAAGAGAATTGAAAACATATGTCCAAACACTTGTGCAGCATTATTCAAAATAGCCAAAAAGTAGAAACAACCCAAATATGTTTCTAAGGATGAATAAACAAAATGTGGTATACCCATAAAATAGTTTGGCCAAAAGTCAATAATATACCCCACAACATGAATGAATGTTGATAGTATTATGCTAGATCAAAGAAAATACTAATAAAGAACCACAAATTGTATGATCCAATTCATATGCAATGTCCAGAATAGGCAAAAAACATAGAAAATTAAATTAGTGGTGGCCTAGTCCTGGAGAAGGGGAGTGACTGCTAATGGACATGAGAATCTTTTCTTTCATTTCTTTTTCTTTGTTTTCTTGAGAGAGGGAGAGGGAGGGAGGGAAGGAGGGAGGGAGAGAGAGAATATCAATTTTATTTAGATCTTCACTTGATTTTTGTTTCTCCAATACATAGTTGTATATGTGATGCTGAAGTTTGAACCCGGGTCTTTGTGCATGCCAGGCCAAGTGCTCTACTGCTGAGCTACCACTCCAGACCAACAGAATCCTTTCTGGGATGGTGAAAACATTCTAAAATTACATTGTGATGGTAGCTGCACAACTCTATAACTATACTAAAAACTACTGAATTTGCACTTTAAAATATTTCATGCCATACAGTTCAAAACTGGAATGTCCTACAAACACCCATTGGTTAAAAGTTTAGTCCTCCAAGTTGTGCTATTGGAAAGTAATGGAAACTTTTAAAAGGTGGGGTCTAGTGGTAAGTTTTAGGTTGTTGGGGGCCATGCCTTTCAAAGGAGTTGTGGGACATGTGTCCTTTTCTGTTTTCTGGCTACCATGAGGTGACAACTTGTTCCACCATACACTCCTTGTCACACCACACTACCTTGTCATAGGCCTAAAGACAATGGGGACAAATATCCATGAACTAAAGCCACTGAACCCTTGAGCTAAACTAAACCTTTCCTCGCTATAACCTGATTATCTCAGTTATTTGTTCCAGTAACAGAAAGCTAACACACTTAATTTTTACATTTGAATGCCTTTTTGTATTCCATAAGTTTGCATATTTCAAATAACACAACTTACAAAAAAACCTGTTTAAATTTTTCCCAAATATGATATATGCAACAAAATCAAAGAATGTATTATTATGGCCCCAAATTCTTTGTGACAAGGCTCCCAGTAAGACATTAGATCTATGTCCTCTTCCCCAGAACAGAGTGCAGAGCTGTGTCCAAACAGATCACAGAAGGTCATGCATCTGCATTGGTCTCTTGGAGCACTAGTGAACTGGATACTACCTCTTAAGATATTCTCTGCAAAACCAAAAGCCATACTATACAATAGCCAAGTTGCAGGGAAAGGCCATTTGTAGATACTCCATGTAAAATTCTGGCTAATCCCTGCCTTGGAATTACAAACATACTATGCACCAAACACTAGTAAAGAAATTTACACATGATTATAGTCCCTGTGTTACTACCTGGTATTTAATCTTTACCAACTAAGACCCAGCCATCATGGATCTGACACAAGTCATTCCTATTTAGTTCTATATAAATTCTATATAACCCCCGAAGCATTAAGCCAAATAAAATGGTTATTACTGCACATCAATGAGATCGGGGTAGTTTTTTATGTAGCATTTTCATCAATAATGCTATAAAAATATTTAACGAAATTTACAAAAAGACCACCCCATCGCTTTATAATTTATGAAAATCAGGGGCTGGAGCAGTGGCTCAGTGATCACAGCATTTGCCTAGCATGTGTGAGTACGTGAGTTCAAACCCCATCACCATGTACATAACCAAGTGTCAGAGCAACAAAAGCCACATGGAAGACTAAATAAAATTTATTTTCTCTTCCTCTCTTTCACTGTCCCTCTCTCTTTAAAAAAAATTCATGAGGGGCTGGAGCGATGGCTCAGCGGTTTCGGCGCTTGCCTGGCAAGCACGAGGACCTGGGTTCAAACCCCAGCACCATGTACACAACTGAGTGTTGGAGCAACTAAGGCCATGTGAGAAACTAAATAAAGTTGTTTCTCTCTTTCTCTGTCTCTCTCACTGTCCCTCTCTCTTTAAAAAAAAAATTCATGAAGCTCAATATGAATTTACATTAGGAATACAAGTCTACCATAATAAAAATAATGTAGACTATAATAATGGTTAAAATTATTAATCAAATAGTATGCTAATAAAATTCAACATCTATTACCTAATAGGATGATGGTGCATATGCATGATTTCTCTTTGTTTAAAATAATTATTTTTGGGTGACAATATGAGAGTATTCCTCCACTGTACTACATCTCCAGCCTTTTGTATTTTTCATTTTGAGACAGGGTCTCCATAAATTGCCAACGCCCAAACTTGTGATCCTCCTCCCACCATGAACTGAGTCAGTGGGATTACAAGTGTGAGGCACTCTACCAGATATATAATAAGTATTTTTAATCCAGTAGCCAGTCTTGTATTTAGTCACACTCACAATTATCGAAATAGGTATAGTTCTAGGGGTGCAGAAGTAAACAATACATAGTTCCTAATTAAGAAATAATAACAATCTAGAATCGAAACCTATATAATGATAAAACAATATAGATTACTGTTATTACAGAACAGTTATAGTTAATACAACATGGTTAAGTGTGATAATGGACTGGTAAGAGTAACACATTGGAAAAGAGGCAATATTTAAAAATATCTTTCAGAAGAGACATTTGTTTCAATAATTCTTATTTGATATGCAAAGAGGGAAAATAAATCTCTTCCAGTAACTTAGAAAAAATAAAAATGCCTAGGGGTAGAGCATAATGTGGTTGGAGAACCGAAGTTATGCCAAAGGAAAACTGAGCTGGAACTTTTGCATAAAGAGGAACCCTGTTTCTAAAAGGGGACTTCCTCAATCAAGTTGCTTAGAAATGTAAGGAAAGTACAAATATACATATAGAATAGCAGGCAGGAAAGAAGATTACAGAGAAATCAGTGTAAGGATACTGTAAGTGTTGCCCCACCCTAATCTTGTACTCACTAAGTGACCTAGATGAATTTCTACCTTATCCCATGTCTGTAGGTCAGAAGCTCCTCTTCAGGTAGGCTAAAAATGATCAGATCTAAGATGACCATCAGAGTGATTCCAGAAAATCTCAAATTCATTATAGTTCCACCTGCATGCTAAATGACAGGACCCCAGAGCTATGATAGTGGACAATTACCATGAAGAAGACAGAAAAGGATGATAAAAGGAATGAAAGGAGTTGGTGCCTGAAAGCCTGAAAAATCTCCCATTCCAAGAGCATCCCCCTTATTAACCTATCCCCCCATTTCTTTTACCCTGTATCTATAACCTCCCCACCCACATCAGATTGAGAACCTGATCTGTAAGCTTTTCTCCCTACTTCTCACATTCTTGGCCAAGAATAAACCTTTCTTCACCGCTTAGTCAGCACTTCTTCTGATTACTAGTTCCACAATTCTGAGAGAAAAGGATCCAGTTTGGTGTCAAAATCGGTAACAGGCATTCTCTTGTAAGGCAGCAACAGAAAAATGAATTGTATAAAGGTTCAATCTTAACACAGAACAAACTATAAGCAACACAGAACTATTGAAAATGTTCATTTTTTAAATACTGAGATACCATCAACAAAAAGAAGAAAATATGAGGTTAAGTCTGTATTATATTCTATTAAAAATTTCAATGAGTCAAAAAGTTAAAAAAAAAAAAAACAACCCCTATAGACGACAGAAAAATAGAAAAGGTTAATTAGTTAATTAGCTCTAGCTACAAGATGAACTTTCTGGTGGTTTGTAACCCCACCGCAAACTTCATGAACTGAACCCTAATCATAAATGTAATAACATTAGGAGGTGGGGTTTTAAGGTGATTATTTCTTGAGGGCTCTGAATGGAATTAATGCCCTTACAAAAGAAAAGCCCCAGAGAACTATCTTCTTCCACCATGTTAGGAAACAATGAGAGGAATCTATGAACCACAAAGTGGGACCCACCACACACTGATACCACCACCTTAATCCCATACTTCCCAGCTTCCAGACTGTGAGAAATTTGTTTTTAAAATACCACTCAATTTATGTTATTTCTTATAGCAGCATGAATGGGCTAAATAATTGATGTCAACAAAAGCAAAAGGTACCAAAGATTAATATAAATACTTAGAATAAAATACTATAGAGAGGGAATGGAGAGGTGGCTCAATGGTTACAGTGCTTGCCTGGCATGCACAATTATGTGAGTTCAAACGCCACCACCACATACCCAAGGAAGACTTGGAGCAACAAAAAGGGACATGAAAAACTTAAGTAAAATTTTTTTAAAATACTATAGAGAAAAGGATTAATAAAAATAAAAAGGAAAGCAATAAAATAGAGTACAATGTAACTGAGATGACATAGAACCTTTCAGTAAAATTAACCTAAAAACAGAGAAAGGCAATTTTTAAAGTCAGGGAATGACTAAATGAACCACAGCATCATAATATAGTAAGATGTTATTTTTAAAAAGCAAAGGTGCATGTGTCCCTGGTTCCATCCCAACACACATACACAAAAAACCAAATATATATTCAAAACAATCCTTTAAAAGTAAACAAGAGGGGCTGGAGCAGTGGCTCAGCAGTTACAGTGTTTGCTTGGCATGCCTGAGGACATGGGTTTGAATCCTAACACCATGTACACAACCAACTGTCAGAGCAAGAAAAGCCACATGAAAAACTAAATAAAATTGATTCTCTCTGTCCTTCTCCCCTTAAAATAAAAAAAGAAGAGAAAAATCCATATCCAAATCACAACTATAGAAAATTATAGTGGATGAATAAAGATCAATTAGAATGCTATGAATGAATTTGATATCTATTAAATTCCTCCCTCTGTAAAACTGGTGAAATCTCCAACAACTAATAACTAGTGTTTTTATCTTTTACATGTAAAATTGTTCTTTATTAGTCCCAATTGATATTTTACATTTTATTTAAATAAACCACATAATTACATACTTATAAACAAGTTTTACATTTCCGTTATTAACAGAATCTAAATGACTAGGTTCTCAGAAAACCATTCTTCAAATCCCATTATTTATGTTACCTCTATGAAGAGAAACTATTACCTATAGTTTTTTAAGCATAACCTAATTTATTTTTTATTATTGCATCATAGTTTAACTAATTTTGGGATTAGTTGTCACATATTCCTAAATGCACACAATTCAGCAAGATAATTTGTTCAATGTCCTCCCCCCACATCCTTCTACCTCCCTCCTCCCATCCTCTGATCCCTTGCCTGTCTTCTGGGGCCTATATTGCTCCTAAAAAATAAAATACAGTGACATATTTCTTATACCTATGAAGAACATTTTTAATATATGCAGCTATAGTATATACAGGGGCATTTATAACTGCTTGGAATGTACCTTACCTTGCTTTATCTTAGTTCCAACATTTCCCCTACTCCTCCCTTCCTACAACCCTTGTTATTCTTCAAAATATTTGACAATGGAATTAAACATTTATGTTTTTGTACAGGTATGCAGCATAGCTTGTACAAATATCTTATGAAATATCTTGCAACTGCAAGATACTGCAACTTGCATCTCATAAATATTAA
>PVKS010052200.1:0-10851 GCA_004027875.1 Aplodontia rufa
AAAAAAAAACAAAAAATAAAATAAAATAAAATATACAAATTAACAAATCCAAAATAGCATATTAACAAATGTGCAAAGTTATTTTTAAAAAACAACTTCAATAAGAAACATCAGAATGAAATTGCTTGAAGAAAAATTTAAAATATTTTTTCTTAAGAGACTACAGACATACTACATATGGAATAACTACTGACTTCTCATCAGAAACAATGAAAACCAGAAGAAAATTATATATCAAATTATTAAAGAAAATAATTTGTCATTCTAAAGCCCTATATGCAGGGAATATATTTTCAAAACTATAAGTGATATAAATATATTTTGGTACAGAAAAATATGAGATACTTTAGTTCTAGCAAACTAGTGTAATATGAAATGTTAAGACTCATTACTAAATACAGCAATGACACAAATGGTAAATATGTGCAAAAACAAAAACTTTTTTCCTCACTTTAAAAATCTTATAAAAAGATAAGTAGCTGTTAAAGAAAGTATAATAATGCTATAGCATGAAATTTACACCAGGTGTAACAGAAAAATGTATGATAATAACAGCACACAAAGAAAACAAAGGGGGAAGAAGAGTATTAGAAAGTTCATATATTACAAATGAGTTGGTTAATATTATTTGAACATAGACTATGGTAATTTAAAATTACAAATACTAGACTAATCAGCAAAATAAATAAATAAACAGAAATAAACTGCTATAACTAATAAATAAATATGATCAAAAGAGAATAACAAAAATACTCAATATAGAACAGGGAGAAAAAAGAGAAGTGAATGAACAGAACACATGGGAAAAACAGAAAACAAATGGTAATCTTATACTACATAAACAGTTATATTAATGAAAATGGAGCTAATGCTTCAATTAAAAGACAGAGACTGTGAATTTCCATTAGAGATTACATCAGATCTCACTCTATGCTATGTGCAATAAATATTCTTTAAATATAAGTACATATGAATATCTTAACTTAAAACAAAGTAGATTCTAGCATAACAAGTTTTACCTGAGATAAATTGGAATATTTTATAATAATTAAGGATTCAGTTCATCCATAAAAGCATAACAAAATAGCTTATGAATGTTCATCCTTCCATTCTTCATTCCTCAGTGCTACTTTTTTGTTTTCATATTAGTTTACCTCCACATGAACTATATTAATTCTATTTATTGGTTGTCTCCCTCCATTAGAATGTAAGTTCTCCAAAAGTAGTAACAGAGATCATTTTCCTTATTTTGAGTCTTTACCACAATCATAGTGCCTAGAATGTCGAGTAACTCAATATATTTGTTGAGTAATTGAACAAATACCTTATTTGACTTGAAATAATACTAAGGTCATTAAATCCTTAGAATCAAATCATAAATTTGTAATAATTTTTCAAACACTAAAATAACGATGTTCAATATTTAGAATGTCCTTAGGAACAGATTATTAGATGTGAAACTGAATTGTATTTATTCACCTTTGAATCAGTTTGGTTTTTATTGATGTCAAATAATATAAATATTCACTAGCAACATATATAGGAATAAACCAAAAATTCAAATTCTGACCATCAGCTTCTCAGAACTTTGGATGGAGTGGTAACAATGATGTCACATAATGAATCTCAGCTCTTTTAAACCCGATTCCCATGAGACCTACAGCTGTCTAACTGAATGTTCTGTGATTATGGAAATATTGTGTGTCTGTGTTATCCAATATTATAACCATTAGCCATACGTGGCTATTAAGCACTTGAAAAGTAAAACTAAGAAACTGAATTTTATTCAGTTTTAATTAATTTAAGTAGCCACATACGGCTCTCTGTTGTTTGTAAGTATTCAGTCTATATATTTGCACATGCTAAATTTCCTGCCTCATTTTTCTCACACTGTCCTACATGGATAAAGACCCTTCATTTCTTTCATTTAGGCCTGATACTGTCTTTTGTGTAGCATACTTCTATTTTATTCTTTAAATAAAGAGGGCGAGAGGGAGAGAGATATAATCAGTTCTATTTATTTTTTTTCATCTGGTCTTTGTCTCTCCAACACTTAGTTGTACATGTGGTGCTGGAGTTTGCACCCGGGTCCTCGCGTGTGCCAGGCAAGTGCTCCAAACACTGAGTCACTGCTCCAGTCCTGTGGAACATATTTCTTGATAGAAATAATTTATATAGTATGTATATTTCCCATAATAAAACAGCTTGAATCTCACTCATTCACAATTTTTCCCAAAAGCCTGATTCTTTCAGCTGTACCTGAGTTATAGAAGTGGCCTCAGGATTATTTATTCAATTAGGGAATCCACTAAAGTATATTTCACTGCCATTACTATTGAGGGAAAGATGCCCCATTAATTGTTCATGTTTATCTCAATGCTACAGGTAGGTGAGTAAAACCTAAATAATAACCTTAATTTTCCCCACCTGGTAAAAATAAAGGTGTTTTCAGATAAGAATTTCCAAGTGCCAGTGAACCCTCATTTGTTGCTGGCCACTAAAAAAGGCCAGTGACTCAAGAATAAGTCAATAAGACAAAAGGAAAGATTATTTGGGACGCTAGCAAACAAAAGGAGCTACAGGCTATCACCAACACAGACCATCTTGCTTAGGGGATGCAGGCCTAAGCAAGGCTTTTGTGCTGATCTGGGGGGAGGAAGATCAGATAGATGGATGCCAAGGTAGATACAGACTTTAGGAGGATTGCTTTTTTTTGATACACAGGCAGTTCTTACCAAGAGGTCACTGGAAGTTCTGGGTTCCATAAACCTAAAGAAAAAGGTACTGAGTAGTTTGTCTGATGATTCATGTCATTTTCATTCCGTTTTCCAGTAATAGCTAACTGTAAGTTAATCATTATCTTACCAAAAAAAAATCTTTCAGTGGAGAACAGGGGAAGTGAGTGAAAGGTAGCTATTCCCTGAAGAAGAGAAGGTAAGAGGAAAGCAACTTTTGCTGTATAAGAAAGTGAAACGCAACCTTTCACAGAACAGTTTAACCCATTTGGTTAAAGTTAGAGGTGTCATTTACAACACTAGTGGGAGCCTAATGTATTGCTCAACTGTGTGACCTCCAAAGTTAGTCAATATTTGAAATCAACTGAAAGCCCAGCTACAGCATTTAAAATTTTCCTTTGTAAAATTCAGGGCCCTTTGGAGACAGCCCTAATCTAAGAGATCTCTAGTTGAAGAGGTCCTCTGAAAGCATCCCTTTTCCTGACAGAAGACATACAAGAAGCATATGGAGGCTGTCAGAACATATAGCTCAGTTTGAGACAAACGAGCATGCTAACTAAACTCCAAAATTGGAGACAATTGCCCATCCCACCTTTGCTAGTTCTTATATGTGGACGGACAGCTACCCAAGACTGAAAAGATATACAGTAGACTGTATTCTCAAGAGAAGTTTCCTTTGAAGGTGAACATGAAAGAAGCTGAGCAGCAAATGCCTGATTTCTTCATTTTAATGAAAGAACCAGGATCATTACAATAATTGAGTTATTCAAGAGTTCTCTATGTGTGTACCTCAACCTGGCCATAATACAACTGTTGAACTGAAAATGAGATTTCCAAATAATTACAGCTATCTCAGTAAGTGAACCATCTTCACAAGAGGTTTTAAATTTCTGCATTAGTATCCCCCTAATACCTTATATAAACCATTTTTGTAACCTTCTGGATGAGATATTTCAAATTTAAGGTGCTTTGGAAAGCAGGAAAATATGAGAATCAATTAAAAATAGCAGGCAATGGGGGGCAGTGTTACTACCACCCTGAAGTGAGGGTTGAATGAGATGAGTGAGAAGAAGTTGATATGATAATAGGGACATCAGAGATTGGTCTGACAGGGGAGAAATGAAAGAAGAGTTCTGTTACAGAGGAGTTGCCATAGCACTCAGCAGTTCTCAGATAAAGAAAATGGTATCTAAATCTCTCTTTGCCCTCTGATGCTTATGAGAAAACTCTTTGCCATGGTAAACTCTGAAAGTGAGTATAGGGGGTGATAGAAGATTCTGCTCCCTAACTTAATATGGTGGACATCCTTCCAGAGAAGTTAGGTATTAGAAATGGAAGAGACAAAAGGAAAAATACATCCAGGGCATCAAGACCTCAAAGACATAAATGAATCATTTACGAGAGTAGTGAACACTTTAAGTGCTTGTTCTAGGAGAAGAACTGCTCTTGAATTGGAAATGGGATGCCAGTCTACGGACAAGAGGAGGAAAGAGGAAAAGAATGGAGTCCACAGGCAAACCCTCCCCAGAGTGCAGAAGCAGCAGGCCTGTCAGCAGAGTCAGCAGGCTGGGCAAAGGTTTAGCACACAGTCAGTCTACACAGAAAGCACCATGTCTCCCTCTAACTTGTGGAAAAATGATATTGAGCTATTAATGTATTTTTTAAAAAATCAAATTAGAATCTATTTACCTTGCTAAAATGCATTTACCATTAAAAAACAATTGCACATTTCAAAATATATCTAACTACATAATTTTTTTGTTCCAAGTTTATGTATATCAAATAGAAAATGCCTAATGTGCAGTAACATGGACCCTTTATTGAAATTTAGAAAAATAAATTCAGATTTCTGGTCCATTTCTCTCTTACTCTTCCTCATCTTATCTTTTCTCTTTCCTTTTCCTCCAGAGCACCCTGAATAAAATCTCTTCCAAAAGATGTGTTATTCAAAGCCCTGTAGTTATGTGTGTGAATTTAAGTAATCAAGATTTATACAGTATTTAACATTTTTAAGATGAGCTGCTATACATCTAAATTACATAGGGATTTATTGGGCAATGGAATTAACCAAGTTATTCTGTGTGCATGTACAAATGCATAACAATAAACACCACTATTTTGTATAATTGTAATCCACCAAAAATTATATATTCTTTTCTCTAGTGTTGTTCCAATTGCAAGAGAAAATCAGTTTAAAAGAAAGATGTTCGAAGAGGACTTTTAGTAACTGTAGTAAGTTTTTCTTATTGATGGGCAATTTATCAGACCAAATAACCCCAAGGCATATAACAAAAATAAACATTAATGTGAAAATCAGAGACTTCCAGGTATGCAAGAAGTATTAATATTCCTCCTCCTTTTCCTTCAGTTAGTACTTTACTTGAATAATCTCAGCTGCACCGACTTCATCTCCCATTCTAGTGGTCCTGGATGAGAGAACTCACACCGTTTTTCTTTGGAACTTTCTCAGTATCCAGGAGGGTTCTCTTCCTCAGAGGATCTTAAGTACATGCTGGCTGAGCCAATTCCACAGATGAGAAAGAAAGGACACAAATACCGAATTTTCTGGACATGGTAATCATATCACTGTCAATATAGAATGTACTGCAATTTTGAAAACATTCAGATAATTTGAAATTTAGTCTTTAAATTCCTCAAGGGCAGAGGATGTTTCTTTTTCAATTCTATATCATTCATGACTGGCAGGAACAACATTTTCTAAAAAAAAAAATTTTTTTCCTGAGCAACTAGGTCTCTATAATTTGTAGGTGCCCTAAATCTTCTCGAAATTCTTAAAGAGGTTCTTCAAATCTGAATTTGTGAGGTCAATAAATAGACAAAAAAGGAATGTGAAATAAGAAAAGGTTCTACAAAATTTTGAGCATGGAGATTGTTGGAAAATTGAAAATGACATGGGAATATGACATATAATGCTTCTATTGCCATGGATGAGGAGAATTTCTGTCCTGGAACTCTCTTTCCGTCACCTGGTTCAATGTGTCGAGTCTAAAGGTGTGCACAGTGTTGTCATAACTTATTATGAGCTATCCTTCTTGGTTCATATTGTCCTTGGATATCTGGAGAGATTGCCATCACGTAATGTGTGCTCTGTGCCTATCCCACCATTGAGCCTAGGAACCTGATGGCTTGTTTTGATTTTACAGGCTCACCACTAGAACATGTTTTATTTGTTATTGTTGTTGGGTTTTTTTTTCCTTTGAGTGTCAGGTGAGACTTTGGACATTTAAGTCGATGATGGAATGAAGCTATTGGGATGGGATTTATGAATTTGTATGTGAGAAGGGCATGAGTTTGGGAGATCTGGGACAAAATGTTTTGGATTGAATGTCCACACCAAAACACAGGTTGAAATTTCCTTCCCACTGTGAGGTTTTAAGAGCGTGAAAACTTAAACTTTATCCAAATATGGTGTTTAGAATGGGATCTTTGGACAAAAATTAAAGTTAAATGAGGTCACAAGGGCAAGGCCCTAATCCAGCAGGGCTGTGACTTTGTATGCTGTTATATTGTGTGAATGTACAGATAAGTAACAACAAATCCAATCAATATTTACAAATGTAATGCACCAATGAAAAGTGGGGAGGAAAAAGAAGAGGACTGGAGAGTTTTGATAGGTTAGTCTGGGGCCTGGAGTGGTAGCTCGGTGGTTATGGCGCTTGCTTGGCATGCACGAGTACATGGGTTCAAACCCCAGCACCACGTACACAGCTAAGTGTCAGACCACAAAAGCCATGTGAAAAACTCAATAAAAGTTGATTCTCTCTCTCTCTTTCTCTCTCTCTCTCTCTCTCTCTCTCACTGTCCTTCTCTCTTTAAAAAATAAAATAAAGTGTGAGTTCTTAAGTTTAAAAAATAAAAATAGATAGGTCAGTCTGTCCTAGCATGTGATGCCCTGAACCACCCTGGTTTTCTACAGAATGTCTGCCAGCAAGAAGGACCTCAATATGTAGCTGCCCATTCTTAAGCTTCCCAGCTTAGGAATTAATTGGAATTATGAACTGAACAAACTTTTATTCACAATAAATTAGTGCTAGGTATTCAGTTATGGTAACAGGAAACAGACTTAAGATATGCATCAGAAACAGTCAGATATGGCGTGAATGTTGAAAATATCTGATCATGATTAAAAAACAATACCCTAAGATAACTGTGCTATTTAATGGATAGACAGCATACAAGAGCAGGTGGACAATGTAAGAAATGAAATTAAAAAATAAAAATTCAAAGAAGGAAAGAAATTAAATGCTAGACACATAAAAGTGCTATAACAGAAATGAAGAATGCCTTTGACGGGATTGTTAGTGCCCACGGATGTATCTAAGGAAAGGTCCAAAACTGAAATAAAAGAGAAAAACTCAGGAATGAAAAAGAGAAAAAGAACAGAATATTGAAGAAGTTGGAGCAACTACAAAAGTATAACATATAGGTTATTAATACAAAAAGGAAAAGAAAGAGAGAAACCAAGAAGTAATTATAATAATAATGACTAATAATTTCCCCAAATTAAATTCAAACACAATGCAGAGCAAATTAAAAAAGAAATTACACCATTTGTAGCATATTAATACTTTAGTAAATCAACGATAAAGGAAAATATCAAGGAAAATTTCAGAGGAAATCAACTTACCTATAAAAGAGAATTACATTAACATTCTCCTAAGGAACCACGCAAACATGATGAGAGTGTGATATTTTCAAGTTTTCATGGAAAAAAATGACACCAGTTCCTAATTCTGTATCTTTTGAAATTATCCTTTAAAGGTAAAAGTAGATGAAAGACATTTCCAGATAAAGAAAAATCATGGGAACTTGCTTCCAGTAGGCCTGCATCATAAGCCTTATTAGAAGTTCTGCAGAGGGGCTGGAGCGGTGGCTCAGCGGTTTCAGCACTTGTCTGGCATGCACAAGTACACTTAGTTCACTTAGTTGTGCACCCATGTACACAACTAAGTGTCAAAGCAACAAAAGCCATGTGAAAAACTCAACAAAAATTGATTCTCTCCCTCTCTCTCTCTCTCTCTCTCTCTCTCACTGTCCTTCTCTCTCTAAAAAAAAAAAAAAGGAAAATTACATAGGTCTAAAATTTCGATCTACAGAAAGAACAGAAGAATGAATGAATGAAGAGAAAGAAAAATCTAGTTTTTATTCTTTTGTTATCCAAAGAGAGAGAGAATGTATATGAGAGAGAGAGAGTCAATTTTATTTATTTTTACATTGGATTTCTTTTTCTGACATAAAGTTGTGTATGTGGTGTTGGATATGAACCCAGGACCTCACGCATGCCAGGCAAGTGTTCTATCACTTGAGCCACTGCTCCATCCTATAATTTTTACTCTTAATTCGTTAAACGTATAATAGCTTGTTCAAAATGACAACAATATGTTTGAATACATATTCAGATATGTATATTTGAGCATACTTATTTGAATATTCAGAATGACAACAGTGATACAGGGAATGGAAGGATAGAAACTGAAATATTTTGTTACTAAAAGATAGACTATTATGAAGTGGTGTAGTATTTGGATTATCTATAAATGTACATTCCAAAAAATCTAGGGGAAATCACCAAAAAAATGGAAAAAGAAGCCTAAATGATATACAAAAGGGAGAGAAAATGGAAATATAAAAAATGTTCAAATAAAACTAAAAAAGATAGGCAAAGTGTAGAAAATAAAAACAGATACAAGGGCAACAAATACAAAATAATAACACTGTAATCTTGATCTAACCATATCAATAATTACTTAAAGTGGATGAATGAAACACCCCAAGTAAAAGATTATCAGAGTACATCAAAAAATAAAACCTAATCCTATGCTATCTAAAAGAAACTCACTTTAAATATAAACAGACATACAGATCAAAATAAAGGGTGAAGAAAATATATATGATAATGCTAATCAAAGAAAATAGTAATAGTACATTAATAGTAAATAGAAAATAGAAAATAGTAATAACTACATTAATTTAATACAAGCATATTAAGAATACATAGATACATGGGGGAGGGAAAAGACAGAAGAGGGGAGAGGGAGGGAGGATACTGAGGGATCTAAAGAGACAATCAACGTTGTAGCATACTCTTTACCCCCCTGAGAACCCAAATATAATACTTATGAAATCATTTAATTCTGCAAAATTCACAATCTAAACATTCATATTAATTGTAGCGGTGAAATGAGACTGAGGTGAGGGCTATGTGGGGGTAATTCTGGTTTAAGAACAAATGCATATTGTTATTTTAATATGCATTTATGATTGTATAATAACTCAATTCCTTAATAAAAATAAAATAAATTCAAAGTGCATTTTATATAGACAAAGGGATCAATTATTCAAGAAGATATAACAATTCTCAGTATATACACAAGTAAAAACAAAGCATGCAAGCACATGAGGTAAAAAAAAACTGACTTTCAAAAGGTAGGCTATTTGACTATTAAAATATTAAACTTCTCTGTTAGAAATGGACAGATCTGTACTGACAGCTTGGGCAAGTGTGATCTCCAGATTAAGAATTTCTGATTAAGAAACCACAAAGATCTAAAATTTAGCAATCAACTAATTGTATAACCAAGTGGTAAATTTTCCAATCCTATTCCATCTTCAAAGAATTTTAAATGACCTCACATTTCCAGAGAACTATGTTCCTGAGGAAGTAAAATGACTGTTATGTCCCTTTTTTTTAATAGATGATGTCACTTAGACAAAGTAGATGTGGCTTACTAGAAGTCATATAACAGCTTAGTAATACATCCTTTAGTCTCAGATCTGACAATTTCTGAAACTGTTATTCAGATAATCCTTCAGTTTAGGAAATTAAATAACTAGTATATATTTTTTCATATATCTGTATATAAATCAAACATTAACACAATCATTTATTAGCAACCTTTAACATTTAGACCAAAAGATAAATTTAAATTAAAAAATAAAACAGAAGTATATGGATAGATCCAACAGGTAGAAAACCAGTAAACACACAATTAAACTCAACAACACAATCCATCAACTGAATACAACTAACATTTAGAGTACTTCATCCAAAAAGAGCAGATGACATGTTCTTTCCAACATCACATGTATTGTCCATCAAGGTAGACTATACACTAATCTTAACACTTATTAAATTTAAAAAACAGATATATAGACAGCACTCAGTCTATAGCAGAAATTGTCTAGAACTCAATAATACAAAGGCAGCTGGAAATTTTTGAAATATATGAAGATTAAACAGCATGAGGCTGCATGGCTCAAAGAAGAAATCTGAAGTGAATTTGAAAAGTATTTGGAACTACATTGAAAGGAAAATAGCACTTATAAAAATGTGTGTGAAATGATGAAAGCAATGCTCAGAGGTAAATTTAGAGTATTGAATGCATATTTTATAATATAAGACATATCTAAATTCTATGTTATAATCAACATTAGGACACTAGAAAAAGAATAGCAAATAAATCAAGACAAAAAATGACAAAAAAGTAGAGCTTAAATCAATGAAATTGAAATTAGGAAATCAGTAGGGAAAATTAAGAAAATCAAAATCTCATTCTTTGAAAAAGTCAATACAATTTACAGATCTTTAATCAATCTAAGAACACACAAAACAATAGTATCTATCAGATATGAAGAGGATTTTTTCATCTGTATTCATCAGGGAAAGTGATCTGTAGTTTTGTTTTCTGGATGTGCCCTTGTTGGGTTTTGGTATGAAAAGGAGACATCACCAGATTCCATGCACAATCAAATATAATGAATGAATATTATGGACATCTTTGATAAACTAAATAACATGAACCAATTTGTTGAAAGACATAATCTTCCAACATTGTAAGGAAAAATAGAAAACCTTAATGGACCATACCTATTAAAGATCTTAAAGGCAATAATATACTTCCAAAATAGAAAGCAAGGATCAGAATGGTTCACTGAAGATTTTGACCAAATAGTTTTTTAAATTTTTTTATTTTTGAACAACCATACAAGTTTTTAACAAAATAATATAAAATGTGTATAGATTCTGGATATTACAATTACCCCCAGGAGTGCCCCCCCAATTATCCACCCTTATCCCTCCCTTCCCCTTCCCCCC
>PVKS010052201.1:0-10855 GCA_004027875.1 Aplodontia rufa
AGAATTGTCATACTATAGAGACACAGCTACATCAATGTTTATAGCAGCTCAATTTACAATAGCTAAACTCTGGAACTAATCCAGATGCCCCTTGCTGGATGAGTGGATTAAAAAACAGTAACACACACACACACACACACACACACACACACACACACACACTGAAGTTCTTAGAATAATGTCATGGCATTTGCAGCTAAATGGATGTAGATGGAAAAAAATATGCTGAGCAAAATATCCCAAACCCAAAAACTTAAGGGCCAAATGTTTTCTCTTATATGTGGAAGCTAGAGAAAAATTTAAGACAGGATGATTTAGCTAAGCTTAAATAATAATCTCAACATAGGTGAGATTTCACATAAGCAGGGGGTACCATAACTATGAAGGTGGAAGGAGAAGGGAGGGAGGCAGAGAGGGGAGGGAGGGATCATGGGGCTTATCAATGTAACTGGGAACTCTCGAGTCCCATGAGAAGCCCAACTATACACAGGCAGAAAGAGAAACTCAAAAATTTCAAAAATTAATATATACATATATGCTTATTTCTATCTATATCATGGGGGTAATGCAGAGGAGACATGAGAGCCGGGAGTGGACAAAGTGGGGGAGATCCTGGACTAGGATCAGCCTTAACTTACTTTGTCAATATCTTTGTATGCATGAATATGTAACAATTCCCTCCAATATGTAAGACTATGTCAAACAAATAAAAAAGGAAGTCCTTAATTAAGGTAATAAAATTATTACTTTTCAAAATACAAATGCTAATTTATTATCTTAATAGCAATTCTTTCCTTGAAACTTCTAGATATTATTGTTAGTTACAGATGTTTCATAATTTCTCACTAATATGAAAATATACACCTGCCATGGATGAACCAAAGTATCTCTATGTATAAAGTATTAAATTGTCTAAGATGAAGAGAAAATATAAACTATACTCTATATGTATGACCTATACATATATTTTAGAAAGACATTAGACCCATCAATATTCTTATGGCATCAAAGGTTGCAACTTGTATAGTGGTTAAACAGAATTCACATATTATTTTATCGCTCACTAGCTGTGTGATTTAAATCATTACCTTTGTTTTCTTTAGGATATCTATACTGAGATGCAGAAAGTTCAATTAATAATATCTCAAATTAGATATAAATCATAGCCCACAGAGATAGAAGTCACCATCTGGTTTATTTTGACAGAGGGAGAAAAACAGAGCTACATTCTCTAGCCTTCTTCTTCTGGATTGAAAGTCCACAATAAAACTTTTGATTATTTTCTGACCATGTTATTTTCTTTACATATTTTTTACCTCAGAGTCATCTTTGTTTTCCACTGCCTTCCACATATTATTGCTGAGACTTTTTGGCTAGACATACTTTTTGCCTCATTAAAAGCAAGTTTCATATATTTCCTACAGCTTGACTCTGTCTGCACCAAATGCCAGTTTGGTTCTGGAAAGTCTCAAAGGCAGGTACCCTTTCCGTCTAAATGTCAAATTCCCCTCAGATCTTAATATATTTTATTAATCAGCTTGGATGGTCAGCAAGTGCCCAATTGATAGTTACAAATAATGGTCATTTATAACCATAGGTTAGTGTACACTTAATCTGCAGCGATTCATTCATTTGGAAACTTAGAAAACATTAAATACTTAATAAGGCACATCAATGTCATATCCCCCCTAGTTTGCTGCTATTTGAGTTAAAGTTCTGTGAACATTTGGGGGTTGGAAAACAGCTCTGAAACCCACAAAGAGGTCACTAATGTTGACAACCTTTATTCCCTCTGAAAAACAAGCACCTGCTCTTCTTATTTACTATAATAACAAATGGTTGGTCTTTGTACAGGTCAAACAGGTTTTTTAGACTTTATAAAAGGCAATTATCTGACATTAAGTCTGTAGCTGTCTTTGGGCCTTGGTAATAAGATCTTAATCAAATATTGGGGGCTTCTGATATTATAAAAATACCTTGGCTAAATATTATTGGAGAAAGTTTAGGTAATGGGACAGCCTTAACTATAACAGACTTCTACATAGTAAAGCCATATTTTCACTTGCAAGGAGCATAAAAGACAACACCCAGATTGCTACCAAACTATTTTATGTACTTAGTTGTGGCTTACTTTAAAGTTATGTTTTGGGTAGCTAGTTGGGTGTAAAGTTGGTTAAGCCTATAAAAAATTAGTAAAACAGAAAACAAAGGACATAGCTTAGCTCTTTACATGTTTGCTACCCGTATTAGTTTGTAAACAGGAATTCTTTTTTTTTTTAAAGAGAGAGGGAGAGAGGAGAGAGAGAGAGAGAGAGAATAAGTTTTATTTAGTTTTTAATCTGGTTTTCATTGCTCCAACACTCAGTTGTGTGCATGGTGCTGGGATTCAAACCTAGGTCCTCACGCATGCCAGGCAGGCTCTGTAACCACTGAGCCACCACTCCAGCTCCTAAACAGGAATTCTTGATAGCAGTAATTATTTTTTCATTTTGTATTCTCAGTGCCTACTACAATATTTGACTCACAGTAAGTGTTTAATGAATGAAGAAGTGCCTAAATTTAATCACCCTAACAAGGGAAATATATTATCATTTGCGGCCCTAAAGAAACACAAATCAAGCAAATGTGAAATTAATAAAGATGAAATAAAACTAAAAAGTCAGTTCCTTAGCTACAAAGCCATATTTAATTTCTAAATGAGGCTGCTGGCTACCACATTGAAAAGCACAGATATGGAACACTGCCTTCGTTGCAGACAGTTTTAATGGATAGCACTCTATCGAGAGTATATTTTCTTCATATAGAATAACTTGATGTGACTGTATAAGTTCATTCTCCAAGTAATTTTGAAAATATAAGTACCTTCAACCTCCAACTAAAAGAGATCCAGGAGGAACCCATACACTACAAATTTCTTCATCAACCTGCAGGTTTGTGATAGTCTTATAATTCTTTTTAAGATTTCTGTTTCCTTTGAGTTGGAGTCTCACTAGCTATGTTGTTCAAACTGATATCAAACTTTTGGGATTCAAGAACCCTCCTGCCTCAGCTTCCCAAGTAGTTGGTATTATAGGTGTGTGTTATCAAAATTAGCTATTAACAGATTTTTAAATAAATTCCAAATTCTATGAAGGAGAAAACATCTTTTTTAAATTTATTTTTTAAAGAGAGAGAGGAACAGTGACAGAGAAAGAGAGAATCAATTTTATTTCATTTTTCATGTGGCTTTCGTTGTTCCTACACTTCATTGTGTATGTGGTGCTGGGGTTTGAACCTGTGTCCTCAGCATGCCAGGCAAGTGCCATAACTGCCGAGCCACCACTCCAGCCCCAAGAGAAAACGTCTTAAACAAGTGATCGTCAAAGCTGTGCTCGCCAAATATTCAGACTCCCATATTCTACCCATACAATCCTGATCCAGTAGGTCCGAGGTGTCTTAATGAAACTACATGTTAGCAACCTCTCCAGGTGATTTTGATGTTGATGGCCCAATGGCCATATATTGAAAATTTTAGCATAAGGATTATATCCTTACTTCATTTATTAAAAAGTAAAAAGAGCTTCTCTATGTTATGGATCCTATTCTAGGCACCATGGTTATAAAGATGACAGAAAGACAGAACACCACTAATGGGTGTTACCTTTTGTGAACCTGTTTCTTCACTAATCATAGGGACCTTAACCACCACTTCCTATTCAAACCTGCCCTCAGGTTTTGTCCAAGTGGAATCTTTTTTTTTTCTATATGCACAGAGGAGTCTAGGAAGAACTTGATAGTAGCAGAAATAGTAATAGAAGCGGGGAAAGAAAAAGGAGAAAGAGGAGGAGGAGGAAGAAGGTGGGGAGGGAAAGATGGAGGGAGAGGGAAGGCAAGATGACAAAAAAGTAAAAAAAAAAGAATGAAGAAGGAGAGAAGAGTATGGATCTAAGAGATGTGAAGGAAGGAGAATGGACATAATGTTATTAAATGTATGGTAGGGCAATAAGCTGGAGAAAAGAGTCAGAGATAATATTTAGCTTTTCATCTTGGATTTGTAGGTCATAGGGATAGTCACATAGAAAGGGAAAAAAGGCAAAAAAGTAGTTTGGCAGGAGAGAAGATGGTTGAGTTTGATATATTGGACTTAAATGCTGCCTCTGGTATTTCCAAGCAGAGAAATCTAGAAGGCAGCTGGGCCTTCTAAATGAGCAGCCTACTTCTCTTATATTCCTATTTGTAAAATCAAAAAGTAATCCTGAATATTTAGAAGTAATTTATTGAATTCCCCTTATCTTCATAACCCTTCAAAGTCAGCAATGAATTTCCCTTCATTTTGATTTGGGTTTTTTTTTCTTTAAGTCACAGAAATCAGTTAAGCTTAGAAAGACAGAGATTTTTTAAACATATGAACAACCCCACAATGCTTATCTCTTCCACATAGGTATTAGACAAATGAAAACAAGGCCATCATGCACTTGTATTTGATTAGGGTAGCTTCCTTCTAAGTTACACTTACCTACAGAAGTGATTATAACTGTGAAATGAGTTTCATCTTGCCTTCCAGTTATGTTGTTGTAAGCACAGCAAACATAGTCAGTTGTCTTCTGGGCTACTTTCTCAGAAACAACTTCCAAGCGAGGCCCATACTTAATGACATATGTTGTATTGTCAGTCCTCCGGATCCATGAGTAGGTGTTGGGGGGATAAGAGTCAGCAGAACAATCAAATAGAATGGCTTCTCCAAGGTCAACAGTAAACACTTCCCCTACTTTTAGTCCTTTATCAGAATTAACTTGAAGCCCATAAGGTCCATCTGTATCAATGCAAAAAAGAATTAGAGGGGTAGCATAAATATTTACAAGATGCTTTGGGGAGCTTGGGAGAGCTTAGTTATATTTACTTTCTTTGAAAGTCTTTATGTGAGACTTGGGCAAACAGGTCCTTGTTTAGACTCCCAATAAGATATGAGGACCTAAATATGTTTTATTCTGCTATTCATGGAAATGGAAATTGAGGTATGATTGAATTTATTTGTAATAGCAAAAGCCTGACACTTAGTTTTACAGATGCTGTCTTTATCATTGTGATGCTCAGCTTTTCAGTAATATATTGATAAAGGTACAATCTTGTTGGATAAACTGTCTTTCTGAAACAGTAATTGCATTTGAAAATATTTTACAGCATATTATAGTCACTGATTTTTCTTTGAACAACCATACTTTGAATATCATCTATTTTTGTTCTCCATGCTAGGATAGGTCATGCAAATATTTATTAAAGACATAGTTTCACAAGGAACACAGATTTGTGCAAACAGATATAGGAATGTTTCATAATTTCATAACATTTTAACATTTCCAGAATTTTTAAAATCCATACCCCTAAGCCATTAGGAATCCTCTTGGAAAAAATATTTATCTTCACTGTCATTAACAAATATCAACTGATCATCATTGAACTACTTAATCATGGATAGCCCATGGTATTTTCCCTCAACTATGAGCCTCTTTAGTGTCTCACCTTTCCATGGCATCGGCATCAGATCACCAGCAGGTGAAGACACATGACCCACTGCCTTTTTCAGAGATTAAAAGAGTGATTAAAAATATTCCCCAGAGGCAGCCTGAAAGCATTCTTAAGGGGAAAATTTATTGCACTGAGTGTTCACATTAAGAATCAGGAGAGGGGACTGGAGTGGTGGCTCAGCAGTTCTGGTGCTTGCCTGACTTCTGCAAGAATGCGGGTTCGAACCCCAGCACCACATACACAACAAAGTATCAGAGGAACGAGGATAACATGAAAAGCTAAATAAAATTTGATCCTGTCTCTCTCTCTCTCTCTCTCTCTCTCTCTCTCTATCTCCCTCTCTATATATATAAAAAAAAGAATCAGGAGAGATCCCTAACAAATAACCTTATGCTCCAACTCAAATCTCTACAAAAGGAAGAACAGTCTAATTCCAAAGCCAGTAGAGGACAGGAAATAGTTAAGATCAAAGCTGAAATCAGTGAAATTGAGAACAAAAAACAATAAAAATAATCAACAAAACAAAGAGCTGGTTCTTCAAAAAAAAAATAAATAAAATTGACAGACCCCTAGCTAATCTAACTAAAAGGAGAGACTCAAAGCAAAGCAACAAAATCACCAATGAAAAGGGGGTGATCACCACTGATCCCCTTGAAATCAAACAGATTATCAGAACATATTTTGAAAAACTATACTCCTCTAAATCAGATAATCTGGAAGGCATGGATAAATTTCTAGACACATACAACTCCCCAAATCGACACAGGATGAAATAGAAATCATGAACAGCCCAATAATAGGCACCAAAATCCATACAGCAATTAAAAATTTTCCAAAGAGGAAAAGCCCAGGACCTGATGGATTCTCTGCAGAGTTTTATCACACCTTTGAAGCTAACATTTCTCCTTATTAAGCTATTCCAAGAAACTGAAAAAGAGAGAACTCTCCCAAACACTTTTTATGAAGCAACCATAACTCTGATACCAAAATGCAACAAAGACACACCGGAAAAAGAAAACTACAGACCAATATTCCTCATGAATATCAATGCAAAAATCCTTAATAAGGTTCTTCCAAGTCGAACTCAAAAACACATCAAGAAAATAATGCATCATGATCAAATGGGCTTTATTCCAGGTATGCAAGGCTGGTTCAACATACACAAATCAATAAATGTGATTCATCACTTAAACAGAATTAAGGACAAAAACCATATGATCATCTCAATAGATGCAGAAAAGGCCTTCCGTAAAATCCAGCACCCATTTATTCTCAAAACTCTAGAGAAATAGGTATCAAAAGAACTTATCTTTTATTTATTTTTAATTTTCAAAAAAAATTTAACTTTTTTTATTAGTTGAATATGGACTTACAATTGATGGGGAATCATTATCAAACAATCAAGAACAAATGTATATTCACATAGTTAGCCAAGGCTGATGCCATTCCATAGTTTCCCCCTTTGGGTTCCCCATGATTCTGTTTCCCCCAAATGAACCCCTGTGTTAAATGGACTTCTTGTGGAGGTTGGAGATCTCCTTCTGAGTTGATTCCCCCATACTCCCTCCCTCCAGTCTCCTAGATGTCCTTCCTAGTCCCTCCCTCCTCCCTTCCCACCTCTGTATGTCTCCAGGTATCCTAGGCAAGGTTCCCCCTGTTTGTTTAAAAATTCATATATGCTGAGGTTATTATTAGCTTAGCCATTTAACATACTGTTTCAGGTTGTATTCTAGCTAAAGGAACTTAACTTTGTAAAGGCCATATATGCCAAACCCTCAGCTAGGATAATACTAAATGAAGAAAGGTTGAAAGCATTTCCACTGAACTCAGGAACAAGACCAGGCTGCCCATTCTCACCACTTTTATTCAATATAGTCCTCAAGACCCTGGCTGGAGCAATCAGGCAAGAGGAAGAAATCAAAGGGATAAGAATAGGAAGGCAAGAAATCAAACTATCCCTTTTTGCTGATGACATGTTCCTATATGTGGAAAATTCAAAAATCTCCACCAGAAAACTGCTAGAGTTAATAAACAGATTTGGCAACGTAGCAGCTACAAGATCAACACTCATAAATCACTAGCTTTCCTATATGCCAATAATATTAGGGCAGAAGAAGAAATTAGGAAGTCGGTCCCATTCACAATATCCTCTACAAGAATAAAATCCTTGGGAATTAATCTAATAACAGAAGTAAAAGACTTCTATAAGGAAAATTATTGAACACTGAAAACAGAAATTGCAGAAGACCTGAGAAGATGGAAAGATGTTCTGTGCTCTTAGTTAGGCAGCATTAATATAATTAAAATGGCCATTCTGCCAACAGCACTATACAGATTCAATGCAATTCCCATCAAGATTCCAAGGTCATTCTTTGTAGATATAGAAAAAGCAATTCTCAAATTCATATGGAACAACAAGAAACCCAGAATAGCCAAAACATTACTAAGCAAGAAAGGTGAAACAGGTGGTTTTGCAATACCAGATCTAAAATTATACTATAGAGCTGTAGTATTAAAAATAGCATGATATTGGCATCAAAATAGAAATGAAGACCAATGGAATAGAATAGAAGACTCTGACACAAAACCACAAATCTTTAAGCATCTGATCTTTGACAAAGGGGGTCAAAATATAACATGGAGGAGAGACAGCCTATTCAACAAATGGTTCTGGACAAACTGGATATCCACTTGCAGAAAATTTAAATTAGATCCTTATCTCTCACCTTGCACAAAAATAAAATCTAAATGGACCAAGGAATTAAGAATTAAACCAGCTACCATACAACTGCTAGAAGAAAAATTAGGGCCAACACTCCAGCATATGGGAGTTGGCAATGACTTCCTCAACAAGACTCCTAAAGTAAAAGAATTACAGTCAAAAATCAATGAGTGGGGTGCCATTAAACTAAAAGTCTGTGCAGCCAAGAAATAGTCAAAACAATCAAGATACCACCTACAGAATGGGAGAGAATCATGGCCAGTGGTCCCTCTGACAGGGGACTAATATCCAGAATTTACAAAGAACTCAAAAAACTCAATAACAAAAACAAAAACAATCCAATTAATAAATGGCCCAGAGAGCTAAATAGAAACTTCTCAACAGAGGACACTGAGTAAGCCAATGAATACATGAGAAAGTGTTCTAAATCACTGGCAATCAGAGAAATGCAAATCAAAACTACATCAAGATTTCACCTCACCGTAGTCAGACTGGCAAAGATGAAGAATACAAATAATAACAAATGCTGTAGGGGTTGTGGGGAGATAGGAACACTAGCACACTGCTGGTGGAATTGCAGACTGGTCCATGTGCTCCGGAAAGCAGTGTAGAGACTGCTCAAAAAATTAAGGTTGGATCCACCATATGATATGGCTATCTCTCTTCTGGGTATTTTTCCTAGAGGAGTTAGAATCAGTACATTACAGCGACACAGCAAAATCCATAGCAGCTCAATTTACAATAGTTAATTTATGGAACCTACCCAGATGCCCCTCATTGGATAAATGGATCTAAAAGCTCTGGTATACACACACACACACACACACACACACACACACACACATACATACATACAATGGAGTTTTACTCAACTATTAGAAACAATGATATTGTATCTATTAAAAGGTAAATGGATGGCATTAGAAGAAATCATGCTGAGTGAAGTTAGCCAAACCCAGAGAGTCAAGGACCAAATAGTTTTCTTCATTTGTGGAGGCTGGACCTAAACCCAGGCTTGGGAGTAAGGTAGACTAACTCATGTATGAGAACCATAGAACAAAAATGCAAAATGTTAATATTTATGAGATACAATTGCAAAATACTTCAAAAGATATTTGAACAAGCTATGCTACATACCTGTATAAAAAGTAAATGTTTAATCCTATTGTCAAATGCTTGAAGAATAACAAGGGATGATAGGAAGGGAGGAGAAGGGGAAATTTTGGAACTGAGATAAAGCAAGGTAAATTCCAAGCAGTTATAAATTTCGCTGTATATATGTGTGTGTGTGTGTGTATGTGTATATATATTGTATGTGTATATATATACGTATACACACACACACACACACACATATATATATATATAACGTTCTTCATAGGTATAAGAATTATGTGACTGTGTTTGGGTTTTTTAGTAACAATATAGGACTCAGAAGAAAGGCAAGGAATCAGGGGACGGGAGGAGGGAGGTAGAGGGATGTGGGGGGAATCTTGAACAAATTGTATTGCTGATTTTTGTGCGTCTAGGAATATGTGACAACTAATCCAGCATTATGTAAAACTATAATGCACTAATAAAAAATAAATTGAAACAAATATTCCCCAGATATGTAAATTTTCTCATCTAGTTTTTATTCCTGGACTAAATTGTGAGAACTTTCATATTTTAGGAAGGATTGTACTAACTTTCCAGCTGATCATAACTGATGCTTTTTGGATATTTGCCATGTGAAAGAACGTTAAATTCTTACATGTATAACCACATTGAATCATTAAAATAACCACATGAGGTAGATGTTATTATTCCCATTATAATATTTAAAAATTTATTTACCCATGATCTCATCTATTAAATAGCAGCACCAGGACTCTTGAAATATATGCATTTAAACATTTATATTACTCCCCTAAAAAGAAATAAGTATCAATGATATAACTTTATCAGAATATTTTCTTGTTGCCTACCTATATTATTAGTTCTATAATAAATTATTGCTTAATTATATATTAACATTAATTAGTCAATTGAATATTCAATCAACAAATATTTACTTGAGAGATTATAAGTACAAATATTATTTTTGGTTTATGAGAAGCAGAAATAAATTTGTAATCTGATATTGGTCCTGATTTTGTTTTTAAAAGGACTGGCTACTTACCTCTGAACATGCATAGTAATATAGTGTCATAACTAGACTTTGTAGTGTCAACCGTTAGTTAAGTATTCTTTGGAAATCATTGAAATTTTTGAGGTCTTGCTTTTCTCATATTTTAATATAAAAATGCATTAACCAATTGTTTGCCAATGTTCTTTCTACTTTTCCAACACTGCAGTTAATGCTGAGCTAGAACTATTTTGGATTTGACAAGCCAGTGTGAAGTTTGCAGATTTCCAGAGTGGCTTTTTGTTATGTTGTCATTTTCTTATCAGTCTGCTTTCTTTAAGTAAAAAAAATTTCCAAAAAATAACAGAATCTGATGCTTCAAAATAAGGGATTATAATTAGCTAGGAGACATACACTTATATAGTTTTCCTTTCTAAAGACAGAGAAATGTGAAATGAACCTATAGATTTACATTAGTATGTTTACATGAAGTAACCCTACTTTCAGAAAGCAAGACTAGA
>PVKS010052202.1:0-10856 GCA_004027875.1 Aplodontia rufa
GGTCTTTTGTTGGTTGTTGGTTTTACATGTTAAAATTTTAGTGTACTGGATATATCGATTTCTGCTTTGGAATCAAATACCAAAGCAGATATTAGCTGAGGGTATGTGCTACTTAGATGATAAAATCTTGCATTCCAAAACTTATCCAACTTTTTTAAAAAGCATGTAAAATCTAATTGAATAAAACATGTGAGACTGTTATTTTTTAAATGTGTGGAAACACATATATTTGCTTTCTAAACATTTAATATTCATTTTGGAAATCATTGATGATTAGAATACTATTGGGAATCTCATACTCAGATATACTTTTATATTCCTTCTCATTCTCTGCTTCCTTCCCATGATGCACTTGATAGTTGGCTTAAATGAATCCATTTATCTCAAATCAACAAAGCAACTTTTCCTGAGCTAATAGCTACACTTTACAAAAGTCCTCTAATTAACCTTGCCTTTTAAGCTCAGAGGTTATAGGTCTTAATTAGATTCCTTGCTCATGGATCACTTCAAAGAATCATAGAAAAACTTCAAATAACTAAGGAGCAAAGACTGAGAAGGTTTCCCACAACCTGATCATAAAATTTCTGCCGATACTCTTCATCACATAGAAGCCTATATAAATAGAAGTGTATTCAATATAGAGAAAAATGCCATATTTTCAGTGATGAATTTTATCCACAAGCTACTGTTGGGTGTGAAAATAATCAATTAAAATAATTTTTAGGTCTGGGTATTTGATTCACCCTAACCTTATTTGTGTGATGCTCTGGGTTCACTCCCCAGAATCACAAAAAATGCTTAAATATTAAATACAAATTGCAATACATTCATTATAAAAGGGGAAGCCTCAAAGCTAATTTCATTTGGCCTGATTTACATCATGAAAACAAAGTGAAAACTTTAAAGTGTAACATTCAGTACAAATGTAACATACCTCTGGCTGTTGAATTTCACTAACATCAAAACGTTTTTGCTCTTCTTCAGTAATCACTGCTAATTGAACTTCTGTGAATAAATCCATCTATTTAGTTAAAAGACTTGGAACACAGATAAAACTGACAGTCTTTATGAAACTTCAAAATGATAAAAATATTGACAATAATTTAATTATCTCTATTAAGAATTTATGTAAATATTTCCTGCTTCAGGAAATAATATGAATTATGCAAAAATTCAATAAGTCATGTGGAGGGGTAGCTAATCACAGCAAGGCCCCAGTTCACTGAACATACAAAAATTCACTTACAAATTCATTTAACCCACATAAGAGTACAAATACTCAGAAACAAAACCGCATGGGAAACATCAATTCACCTTGTTTGCTATTAATTTTTGATGAACATGCTTTAAATGTAAAATTTCCTATCAAGTTGGAAATAAAATTCACAAGCATGTGTTGTTAACTACTAGGTTATATTGTATGGACTTTAAAGATTCTTAAGTTGAAATGTGTTCTTGGTAGTTATAACAAATTATTTTAATGTGTTGAATATATTCAATGCATTGAATATATTGACCCATCACATTTTACCTGAAACAATTTCCAAAAGCTGTGTGTGTGTGTGTGTTTGTGTGTGTGTGTGTATACAAATAGCTGTTCCCAGAGATGCTTAACCTTATGTACCCAGCCCTTTTTATTTTTCATTTTGAGATTGGGTCTCATTAAGTTGCTCAGGGCCTCACTAAACTATTGAATTGTTGAAGCTGGCCTTGAACTTGTAATTCTCCTGACTCAACCTCCCAATCCACAAGGATTACAGGCATGTGCCACCATGCCTGCTATATAACCTTCATGTATTAATACATTTGTCATGGCATAATAATAGTATACAATGAAAAGGATCAGCATCGATTCTCCAAGCTTCCTGATTCAAGTATGCCTATTCTCTGCCTTATAACTGTTTTTAAGAAATAGCCCACTAAGCATGTTATCCATAATTTAGGATAACCAAAATTACTGTCACTTTTCAGGACCTGTAGCTTGGAGCACATTTTTCCACACATGAATTGGGCCCATCAACTCACTGATCAGACAGTTTTTGTCTCCGTTAAAGGCTGTCAATTATGTGAAATCTTTAAAAAATATTCCTATTTTTCCCTAGAAAGAACAGATGTCTTTCCTTTTTTCTACATTAATAACTCTATGAATGTTTAAGTTGTCTTTAGCCCTTGAATGGTAAATTCTTTCTTTATATGCCCATCTTTATTGCTCCAGCCCTGAAGGGATAAAATTTTTTTCTCTTTTTTTATTTTTGAATAACATTACAAGATTTTAACAAAATAATACAAAATGTGTATATATTCTGGATATTGCAATCTTCCCCAGGAGTGCCCTCCCCAGTTACCCTCCCTTATCCCACCCTTCCCCTTCCCACTATATCTCTAAAGAAAGTATTAGGTTGTAAAACATTACATCTTATCTGGATTTAACATATGCTAATAGACCAACTTTCTCATTGCCCAGGATCTACTCCCCACCTCCACAGATGAGTGGAAACAATCGTCCCTTAGATCTCTGAGTTAAGCTGATTTTACTCATCATGATCTCTTCCATAGCCAAGGGATAAACTTTTAAGTCATCTATGTGCAAACTTTCCACCTATTTTCCTCAAAAGTAATTTAAATAAGTTTATGGTGCTTCTGCTAAGTTATGGGTATTAAGCAAAAAAAATGCTATCAGGGATAACTCTTATGGAGGCAATGCATGAATGGCGATTTCAAGATTGAAGTTAATTGACAGAGGGCGAGAAAGGGTAAAAGCATGAAAGGCATTAGTGAGAAGAGGAGTATTAAATGAACTTTGTTGCTTGTCAGATAGTGAAAGTCAGGTGAGGAGGAATATACCACAAGATTAATAACGCCATAGAAGAGGGCAAAGAGAAGGAAGGACTGAAGATAATGAGATGGCACAACATAGTTTATTGGGACCCTAATATTTGAAAGTGTGGTTCATGGTTAAATACGCATTGGAGATAGGTCATTAAAGATTTTGAGGAGAATGACTATGAGGGGTATGTGAATAAATAGATGGAGATAAAGTAGTAGAACTCAAGAGAACAAATTAGAAATTATGTGGGTGTGAACTGAGGTCTAAATCTTCCAGAAATATACAGGACATGAAACTATTGGTGCTCAGTGCACATGAATTGTTACTCAATTAATAAATGTAGAAACTTTGGTCCAAGCACTCATTACTTGACAAAGGGAACCATATGAAATGTGAAACAAATGACTCCAACTCTTTTGGAGGCTTGCACTTACTTGGTAGTATTTCTCATTCACCTCTCATTTCAGCAAACTCATTTAGAAGTTTTGCTTTCAGTGACCTGCTTCTCTCACCTACTAAACTCATCAAGAAAGAAGAACAGGGAAAGGGGAAAGAACACTGGTAGAATGTGTTATTACCTTGCCTGAGGCTCTGGGTAAAATGAAGTGAATCAGAAAAAGTGAGTTAGCAAATTTGAAAGAGAAACTTACTTATCCTAATATCACTGTATCTTATAGGCAAAATGTCATCTTAGAATCGAAGCAAATTAAAATTATTTGAATTCAAAACAAATACTAGCTCTTAATTCTAATAACTTGATACAGAAAACAAGACAATTCATGACATTAGGGAATTAAATGATCAGTAATGTTAATGATGACCAAAATTATTTTCTTGGAGTTACAGATCACTATGTAATAGTATGCATTTACTAAATTTAATCTACTTACGTTTAAAATTTAATTGACTATCAATTTTATTGAGAAATTTATTATTAAACAACCATACAAGTTTTTAACAAAATAATATAAAATGTGAATAGACTCTGGATATCCCCAGAAGTGCCCAACCTCAGTTACCCATTCTTGTCCCTCCCTTCCCTTTTTCAAAATATTTTTTAAAAAAGTGATAGGTTGTATAACATTATACCTAATCTGGATTTAACACATGATAATACACCAACTTTCCCAATGGCCAGGGTTTAGATCCAGCCTCCACAGATGAGTGGGGACATTCGATTCTTGGTTCTCAGGGTTAAGCTGATTTTACTCAGCATAATTTCTTCCATAGGTATACATTTACTTTCAAGGGAGAAAATATCATTGTTTCTAATTACCATGTTAAATTCCATGGTATATATGTAACATAGTTTTTGGATCCATTCATCCAGTGAGGGACATTTGGATTGTTTCCATCGTCTAGCAGTAGTAAATTGAGCTGCTTTGTGCAGAGATATTGCTGTGTCACTATGATGTGCTGATTCTAAATCCCATGGAAAGATATCCAGGAGTGGAATAGCAGGGTCTTATGGTGGGCTCATCCCTAGTTTTTTGAGGATTCTCCACACTGCTTTCCAAAGGGGCTGTACAGTCTCCACCTCCACCAATAGCGTGTTAGTGTGCTTATATCTCCATAGACCCTCCAGCACCTATTATTATTTATTTTCTTCATTTTTGCCTTTCTGACAGGCATAAGGTGATATCTTAATGTAGTTTTCATTTGCAGTTCTCTGATTACTAGTGATTTGGAGCACTTTCTCATGTATTCATTTGCTTGATCAATGTCTTCTGTTGAGAAGTATCTGTTTACCTCTTTGGCCCATTTATTGATTGGGTTGTTTGTGTTTTGTATTTGACATTTTTCAGAATTTTGTAGATTGTGAATATGAAGCCCCTGTTCGAGAAATCATAGCCCATGATTCTCTCCATTTCCATTGGAAACCTTTTGACTCTTTTGATTGTTTCCCTGGCAGTACAAAAGTTTTTAGCTTTATGGCATCCCATTTACTGATTTTTGACTTTAGTTCCTTCACTTTAGGAGATATGTTGAGAAAGTCTTTGTCTACTCCCAAATGCTGAAGTGTTAGACCTAATTTGTATTCCATCAGTTGCAGTGTAGCTGGTTTAATTCCTAGCTCCTTAATCCATTTTGGTTTGATTCTCATGCAAGGAGAACGATATGGGTCTAATTTCCACTTTCTGCAAGTAGCTGTCCAGTTTGTCCAACACCATTTATTAGAGGCTGTCTCCCCTTCATGTAATATTTTGTCCCCCTTTGTCAAAATTCAGATGTTTAAAGATTTGAGGGTTTCTTGAGCGTAAATCCAATTTTCAGAATCTTTGTACATTATACATTATTTTGTTAAAATGTGTATGATTGTTCAACAAATAAATTTCTCAATAAAAAAGATTTGAAGGTTTGTTTCAGGGTCTTCTATCCTATTCCCAAAATGTCTAATTTGCTAAAATGGAAGTATTCAGGGAATACACCACAATCAATAGAAAAATATTTTTCATACTTATTAGAAAAAAATAGGATGACTTTGGGAGCCAGAATAAGTGATGGGACATTTTCTCTAGATAACCCTGATTTAGTTGTACAATTCTAGCATTACTTCCTTATATAAATCTGAATTAAAATCATTAAGAATTCAAGAAAATATAAATACAATTCACTATTTGATCTTTAGTATACCTTTTGTAATGAAAATATTCCTACATTTATGGTTTTACTTATGATATGTCCACCAAAATTGAATTCATGGTCAGATGTCTTACCTGAGATGTTATTTTAAGAGTTTCTGCATCTCTTTTCTTCATATTCGAGAACTATTCTTTTACTGACAGATATAAAAATGAAAATAAAGATGATTATCTTAAGACTTATCTGAAAATTTCTAGCACATAAATCAAATACTAAAGAGTGAATCAGACAAAGTCAATTCTACTTCAAAAATTTATCCTGCATGCTTCAAATTTGTAAACTCCATAAACAGGTGTAAAAATAGTAATGAAGGTGGAAAATGTTAAGGTGAAGCTGATGTGAAGCATGGGCCACACAGCTTAGCCCAAGAAAGTTATTGGGACCTCAGGAATAGTGTTCTTAAATTAGAAGTTGTTCCAGCAGATAAAAAAATATAGTCAATATTTAGTGGGATATTACAAAAACACACTCATATAAAAAGAAAGTAGTGGATTGATAGTTTTCTTATTGTGAAGTATACAGGAATTTCAAATAAAAATCAACATGTGCTTTTGTTCTGGTTCAGTGTTGAAGTACTCAGAAAATATTCAGTCCCTATTTCTAAAATTAGGGAAGCAAACTCCAACTATATAACAATTCATCCATTTTATTAGTAAGTACATTATCACATTAATTTAAATGATACAATTTTCTCTTATAATTGAACTGATCCATCATACCTAGTTTAAAAATGTAAGAAATGTTCACTAATGGATTGAACTCCCTCCTCTCCTCCTCTACCTACTCAAACTCAATACCAGAAGGTCTTTGTTGAAATTATGCCTAGTCTCCACATTTATTTCAAACTGACTAGGATCTCAAACTTTGCTTCATACAGAAATTGAGGCAAAACAAAACATTACTTGTCATGAAGTCCAGTCATCTTTAACTTCAAAAATTTCTGCCTAATGTTCTCCACATAATGTTAGTTTTGAAATATATAAAAATGTGATGGAGACAGGCAAGTAGATGAGTAGATTTTTATTACTACAGAAAATTAATCACTTGAGGGACCAATGAAATTGTGGCAACTTCCACAGAGAAGTAAATTGTATATCCCCTACAGCCTAAGGAAAATTTTACAGATATCAAAGTCCTTTGGGTACAGATCTGGAGAGAGAGTAGAAAGGAGAGTTTGATCTCTTCCTACAATGTTCCTTGAGGCTATCTGATGGTTTAGAAAGATCCCAATTCATCAATACCTCAATCCCTAACTCAGCATGCCTATCTCTATGAAGATACAGACTCTACTTAAGGTTAACCTTAGGTTAGAAAGGTAATTCTGCTCACTAGCTATGTGGCTAAAACTAAATGCGAAAGCACATTGATCCTCTTTTGGAAACAATGGCTGGGCATAAAAGTATATTGATGAAAAAGTAAAGAATTTTTATGTCTATATTTGTATTACTGTAGTTAGGAATCTAAATTAGTGCAACATGGTAGTAAAGATTAATCATCACCTGAGTGCAAGACAAATTTCAAGAGTAATATTCTGACAACAGCAGTGAAGCAGTATAGGATGTCCTTCCCCTCTATCACACTTTGAGAGAGTTGTCTTTTTTGGACTAAAGGAAACATTTATCATCTTGGGAAACTCAAGAACAATGATTTTTAAGTTCTATCTAATTCCCATAGGAAAGAAACAAGATTTCCTGCCAAACGTGGCCTTTGAATTCTCAAGTACCTTATTTGAAATATCATATATGTGACTCTATTTATATCTGAAACCCTGGGGTTTTACTTGGAAAGAGATGGATGCTACTGGGATTTCTATAGATATATACGTTCAAAGTCCTGGAGTATGGCTTTGTAGTGTTGGTTTGTGATGGAGCACTTGCAGAAATTGCCTGAGTCCCTACAGTTAAACCCCAGCTCCTCAAAAGGAAATAAAACCCTCAGATATTCCTACACACATTGCTGGTTCTCATGTTTCCAATTTTTGCTTGTTCTTTTGAATTCTTGGTTTCATGGTTTGCCTTTCCCTAAATACTAGAGCTCATCAGAAACTTTTCCTGATCTTCAAGTGCCAATCATTGTAATGATTGCTTCATACATTAAACATTAACTAGCATCTCATGTAAACACTTACAGATTATCACCATTATCAATAGCATAAGATAATGCAGTCTGTCCCCAGCAATCTTCAGACAAGACTTCAACACCTTGGTGAAGAAGAAGCCTGATGATATTTTTTGATTTATGTCTTGCAGCAAGCATGAGGGATATTCTAAAAGAGCAGAGGGATAGTTTCACCTTTAGGAATGATAATGAAATTAGCTACTCTTGTTTTTATTAACAGTTTCATGTCTTTCCTGACTCAGGAAAGTTGATCATTTACCCATGCTAAGAGACATAAGCATATGGAGTGCTCAAATATTCATCTTTCAAGATTAAATCCAAGGCTCAAATTAAAGAACAAAAAGGCAATCTCTTCTCCTGCTCAGGTAATACATTATATAATTTAATGTTTTTTTTCCAAGAGAGGAACAGTGAGAGATAGGGAAAATCAATTGTATTTAGACTCCATTAAATCTGAGACTCCATTAAGTACATGGTGCTAGGATTTTAACTTGTGTACATGCACATGACAGGCAAGCAACACAAAAACTAAACCACCACCACAGCCCTAGAATTTAAGTTTAATGCACTTTGTTCAGGTCAATTATTTGCAATATAAATGGATTTAAGGGAACAGTTTTCTACTACTTCCCTTGATTAAACTGAAATTCATATTCCATGGAAGGTCAAATGACTAAAACTGACCTTCAGGATTCAAACAAAATATTGATATTATTGCTACAAATTACTAATTATTTTAATATTAAAACATAATACCAGTGCAATTATTCTATAATACTAATAATATTAGTAATACTGATCATATTAAGTTACACTTGTTAAGCCTGTACTATGCAATAAAATAAATGCTACTGCATAAAATCTTGCCACCTCCCTTTCTGTGTACATTATTCTCTGTTTTGCATCAAGATATATGTTTGACTGCACGTAATATTCCCAAGATAACACAACTAAGAGGGATAGAGCTCACCAGAAAAATAGCTCACAATTAAGATCATCCTTTGATAAATGTAAAGCCTACTTGTATTTCTATCAAATATCTCTGAATTACCATGAGGGAAACATATGATTACTCACAATGCTATTTTTCTTAACTCTGCTATGTGAATTCAATATAATTTCTGGATATAATACAATTCATAAAGATGTTTGAACTTCATCAGCTAATAGCAGTCAATAGTTATTTAGAGATACCCAGATGTCAATATTCTTCAGGAATAACATTCAAAACACAAAATTATTTTCAACTCTGATTCATGCTTAATGAGGGATGTGAAGACAAAGACAAAATAAGATAATTGATAATTAGATTAAAAGGATAGGAAATTCATTATTGAATCTAAAACCATAATACACTTCATACTGCATAAAACCCATGAAAATGATATGAAATCCCTTAGGATTACAGAAAAATGCATAGCCGATTAATTAGATTATAAATAATAAACCGCATCCTTCATTGTAATGGAATATGAATCCTACTGTATAATGTCTATGTTTACCACACTTAATAATTGGTTGAACACATGCTTCATGTCAAAACTGTTTCCTTTGTTGTGAGCATTAAAGGTAGTTTTTTCTTTCCATGAATTTAATATTTCTGACTTATGGAATTGTCACCACTCCACATGACCACTAAGGTTTATAAAAGAAGAATAGTAAAGGACTGTACCTTCCATAATTATCAACTGCATGCATATTTGCTCCATTCTCTATTAAAAATTTGGCCATGCACTGTCTGTTTTCCATCAGAGCAAGGAAAAGTGGTGTGAGGCCCTCCTGTAGCAAAGCAGAAACATTTTAGATTCACACAATTGGATAATTTCTATTGAATTGAAAGACTTGTAAATGAAAATGTGAATATGGACTTAAGTAAAAACAGAAAACATAGCTTTAACCTTAGAAATGCATTTAGAGAAGGGCTGTTCCTTTGCTTTGAGACAGTCCTTTCCTCTCCAGAGTGGAAAGATGAAATTCAGCCTTGTCCACAATGCACATCAAATTTTGAGTGATTCCAAGAGACTTGGCTTCCACCACAGCATTCTTCCTAGTACTTAGGAAAATATATTGCTCCCCACCTAAACCAAGATCTGCTTGAAGAAAGGGCTGCATCTTTGACCTAGATATCCCTGAACCCTAAAATACATTAAAAAGGGTTTTGTATTCTGTTGATTGAATGGGCTAAATACTCATCTCAAGAGCAGGGTTTCTTACTGTATATTCCAAAGCATATTTACTGTTCCAGAAATATTTTCTCCCAAATGTAAGATTTCTTAATCAAAACTTACTGTAATATTTTTAATGGTGCCTTCTACATCCAGGATGAAAGAAAGTTCTTTAAATTTGTTTGGTCCATAAATTGTAACATTTTCCTGATGGTAATCACTAATAATACAGGAATTAGGATGCCACAATATACATTTTAAAACTTTTCAGTAATGTGGAGTTTCCTCCCAGGTCAGGGAACAAATGTCATTCTTCTTTACAATGATAAACCATTGTAAATTATGCCCACTTGATATTTTATATATTTTTATTCAGGTTCTATTTTAGTTTCCAAATCCAGTCATTAAATTTGATGAGAACTGTCAGTCAGAAATAAAAATAACATTGTTTACTAATAAAAATATTAATTCTGATCCATGTGGCTTATTTTTACCATAATGAAAGTCACCAAATCACTTGAAGTTTTCAGAGACAATAGTGAAAATAAAGATGTCATATTGAAGAAAAATGGACATAGTTCATCTGATTCCAAATAGGATTGTGCTAATAAGGCTTAAATATACTCATATGGGAAGAAGAGGGAGTCACATCCACAAGGCCAGCCTGGGCACCGCGGTGAGACACTGTCTCAAAATCAAACAGGCAAAGAACTGGTGATCTCGCAAGTGCTACCAAATTGTTGGGTATATTTCCCTGTACCATACACACACACACACAAACAAAAATGATTTAAAGAATTTTTCCAAGGACTATTATTCTCTCCTGGGTTGTTTCACTCTACTTAGAAAGTCATTATGGAAAAGATTATTTCAAAAGAGGAAAAATTGAGCATTAAAGTATTTCTGAATTCAGAAATTTTTGTCATAAGTTCTTACAAGTCAATTTTACACTTAAGTAATTCCTTGAAAGAATTACAATTGAAAGTGAAACCTTTGATATAACTTATTTAAAACTAGTTTCTCACAGAAGCATGAACATCAAAGAGGATAATTTGACTCTTTGTGTATCAATGCTAGAAGAAATCAATGTCCAAAACTGGAAA
>PVKS010052203.1:0-10855 GCA_004027875.1 Aplodontia rufa
CTAATTCTAGGGAATGTGTCACACCTAACCTAGACATGTATGCCTCCTTTCAGTTTGCTATATAAGGAAAGACATTGTATCCTTCCAATACCCAAGAATGCTTCCCAAGACTAAAGAGATGCAAAGCAGAGGGACTGTATGTTAAGTATGTTGCCAATTTTATTTCAAAATGCAGTGATGACATTTGTTCTCTGAATCCAAGTCTGTCATGAAAGCCAGGTGTTCAATCAAGGCATATCTGTTTAGTGCCCTAGACCCACGTTGATGAAATGCAAGAGAGTGAAGACAAAGAGAAAGTGGTGGCCCACAGGGGATTTCCGGATCCACTGTGGCACGTATTGATCAGTTTGAAGAATTCAGTGAAATGACGAAAGACAGAGCAAAGGGACACTGATGCTTATTACCCCCGAGGACTCAGATTAGCACATGTGCACCTGACTGCCACCTCTCAGCAGAGATACTTCCCCAGGGGGTAATAGTCTAACTGTTCCTTTGTCCTCCAAGCCATTTCTCTGCCATTCTAACTGGAGTACCTGCTCTATTTCCCCATAATTAATGCTTTGGGATGTTTGTCTAGAGCATTCAGGGAATTAACTTTCATGAATTCCTGAAAATAAAAATGATGGCAATGATACATTGCAGAAATGAGGACAAGGTGGAGAACACTGACTGAGGATGGACCTTTCCTGCTGATAGAGCAGAAACATCACCATACTCACCTCTAGGACATGAGGACAGGATGAAGCAAAAAGTTAGTCAGCAAGCTCAGGGCCTTTAGGGAAAGGGGATTTCCATCTACAAGCTGTGCACACCCTGAGTGAACTCTCAGCCACCCTATGTGATACTGATGAAAAAAGAGGAACATGGGAAGGTGTGGCTGAACAATGTCCAATCTTAGTCTCCCCACTTTGGGAAAATATGAAACTAATTTTCTGTCCTCACAAGCATCTCTGAAAGCTTCTGACGAATATGTGCTGGTTTTTCTAGATATTTGAATATCAGATAGTGGCATGTTTAAGGTTGCGTTTTTTTAAAATACTTTGCTCCTAATTCAAATGCTCATTCAAAAACAGAAATCTGCAATCAACTTTTAGACTCAATGATAATTTTGTGTAGAGGGTTCATGGTAATGCTGAAGATTGGTCAGTGGTAAATGAGAACTTCAGCCCTCATGTATCTCTCACTCCATAGAAATAGTCACCTTTGTTCTCTGGGTCTCCATCTTGGTCATGGACAAAACTGTCATGTGTGGATTTCTCTTTCCTCTGTCCTGTTTCTACTGTGGAGCCAAGCAGAGTGCGCCTTGTCTATCTAGATTATAAAAATGTCTCCCAAGCAGGCTTCCCTTCTTCATTCTACCACTTTCCTGTGTATCTGGGACAAGATGGAGAGATTTCTTAAAAAGTTTACCAGTCTTGTTTCTGGTTGGTATTTTTGAGTGATGTCCCTGTTTTACCAGAAATTCTAAAGTCCTTACATAAAATGAGCTCATTAGCGGTCTTGCACATTTCATAAATAGTATGCAGTCCTGACAGTAATATCTTCCCTCATTTCTACACCTTTCTGAAAGGTGCCCACCCTCAAAGCGACAAGAGTCACCACAATCCCCTTTTGCTTTACCTTCATTTTCACTCTGAGCTGGGCTAAGGGCCAGCAAGGCCACGGTGAGCAGGATCACCAACATCTTGGAGGAGGCTCTGAGGTTTGCTCCCAAGTCTGTGCTGGGTACATCAGGGCAGCTCCTTTATATGGAGGAGAAGAACAGTGGCATCTTTGAGCTCCATTCTGGGTGACCTCACACCTGACACACTAGGATGTCTTGCATCCCTGCTTTCTCTTTGGGACCTCAGCCCAGCAGGATGGCTTGGGCAGACGGTTGTCTGTGTTTCCGCTCTAGGGAATACAACATGTGGCTTGGACAACAGTGTTGTAGCCAAACTGACCCTGCAGTCAGCACAGATAGCACACAGGAATTCACATAATTATGTGAATTTCTTGGTTTATGAGGCCAATATTCAGTCCTTCTATTGTGATTGTGATTGTGGATAGTTGTAGTGCATGCATGTAATATTTGTGTCAGCGGTGACCCTAGCAGCAAACATTGAGAAGGTTGATTTGTTAGTTATCGTAGCCCAGACTCCACTGGAGATAATGTATTTGTCTCCATGTGCTTTGGATATTGCTGACTTTGTGTTGTTTCTCTTCAGTCCTCTGATAGTTTGAGACCACATGGACACATGGCAACTAAACATTGATCCTTTGCCTACTACATCTGGAATGATGGCTCTGAAATCACTGGAACTGGCTCTAATAAGGGAAGTCCTAGTGTTGTAGTAACACATGGCATAAATTGTTCTTTTTTCATTAATGTTCTTTGTTGTTGTTAAAGCAAATTTTGCAGAAGACCATGTATGAGGTTTCCACAGTACAGCCAGAGCGTCAAGATCAGCAGTGCTGTGCCATGTGTCTTACTCTAACTCAAAGCTTTGTCATTTTCGAGAGTGTTCCATTAGTTGGAGTTTTGGCCTCATGTCTTCTGAGATATATTATCACGGTCATTGAACATTGGCCATAATTATGCACTTCTTTAATGTAGCCCTATATCATGTTTCTAGTCTTGATTTCATTGGATTCACATTCTATGTCACAGTTAGAATGCATCCTGTGTCTGATATTGTTCTACACATCAGAGAACATTCTCTGTACTGTTCCAATAGCCAATTCTTCCTGCTCTCTTTTGGAGTCTCACAGTTTTTATTTCATGCTATGAACTAAAGCTCCCTGTGATTATTTACATATATATTTTTTTCACCACTGTGTTTTGGAAGTATTCCTATATATAATCTTGCAAATCAATTTCTATCCTTCATTAGCTTTTTCTCTTTTTTTCACAATTTGTTTATAAGGTATCATGTTCCCACCAGGTCTTCCTTTGTGTGCCTGCATTGCTTGCTGTTTACACAAAAATTGTTAATTTTGGTATGTCTCATAGTCACCTGCTCACCTGTATCAGGAATGATCTAAATTCTTCTGTATAATCATGTGCATCTCATCCTTTCAGGCCTTCTCCAGGACTGCAGAAATGTTCAGTTTACTGCAGGGCTGGAAGTAAATTGAGATGTTTGGTTGGAGGTATGATTGGAAGGGGAATGTGACTAAAAAGCCTAAAGACAGGCCTCTTGTCTATTGGGTTTAACTGTATCCTTTCCTGTGCAGTTGAGTGTCTTTGATTGTCCTTTCTGCCAGAAAATGCTAAAGGAAGGCCTGCTGAACAATGGGATTAGTGTAGATAATGTGACCCTTGCAAAGAAACCAAGCTGATGTTTTTTCCCCTGGTGATATCAAGCATTCTTAGGAAACATATATTAACCATTGGCAGTGTTTTGCTGGCTTTTTTAAAAGTAGAGAAATTCTTCAAGATTTATGGGTGTATGGGGAGAGAGGATACAGGTCCTTGGCAAGTCCCTGTTTGTTTCATGAATGGTTTGATTTCTGCAGATACTATATGAGAATGGAAACAGGTGATGAGTGCTCCTCAACAGAGATTTGATACTTGGACTTCAGGTAGGAAAGAATGATCTGAAAGTAGCAGAGATGAGAACCAGGCAGAGTTGCTTGTCTGTGGTAGCAGCAGTCCTGGTACCAGTCAGTCTTGTCCTTGGCCTGGTGAGTCCTAGCACAGAGCAGGTGATTCTTCTTAATGTCACTCCTCTGGAGCTGTTTCCTGACCTAAGTCAGCAATGCATGAAAGAAATCAGTGTATCGTGAAAGAAAAATATCCCTCATGTACTCATCAGACACAACCAAACTGAGGTAACCCCAGCACTGACAGAATAATTTGTTAATTAAGAAGGATGTGAGTGTGGTTGAATCATGGAGCAAGGTTGCAGCTTCATCTTGGGGAGCTTTAGGTGAGAGGACATATCAAGCAATGCTCTTGTGTGAAATTGTACCATAGCCTTGTGTCATAGTGCACACCTGTAATTACAGTGCTATGGAGGCTGAGATATGAGAATTACCAGATGAAATCACAAAATAATATAAAACAACCTGGGCATGTAACTAAACATTAGTGTGTATCTGTGTTTAATCTCAGGTAAAAAAAAAAAAGCAAAAAATAGAAATAAGAGTTATTGTGGGGCACAATGGCACATGTGTGTCATTCTAGCAGCTCCGGAGGCTAAGATAGGAGGAACACAAGTTCAAAGTCTACCTCAGCATCTTAGTGAGCCCCTCTGCAACTTAGTGAGACTCTGCCTCAAAAATATAAAATAAAACTTGGCCTGGGCGTGTAGCTCTGGTATCTCAGTGGTTAAGCACCTTTTGATCCAATCCCTGGTGCGAAAAAGAGGACAACATAAATAAAATTAAAACTTATTGAAGTAGATAAGATATTCTTCAAAAAGTAGGTAAGTTACTCTGCAAAGAATTCAAAATTCCTACTTCTGAATTCCTGCTCTTCCCCACCTTAATTTGCACTTCCTGCTAAAAATATGCATGGCTGTGTCAAACTAATAACAAATTTATTTTCATTGAGGTGTGGAGATTAAATAGGTGACAGGCTCTATTTTGCTTGTTTTCTTTCTTTGTTTTTAAACTTTTATATATTGAGAATTGAAACCAGAGGAGCATTAACACTGAGCTACATCCATCATTATTTTGAGACTAGCAAGTGCTAAGTTGGTAAGGCTCTCAAGAAGATTTTGACACTGTCTTCAGACATACCTACAATATTCCTTACCCAACATCCAAAGTCACAGGGATTAGAATGAGTGCACTGTGCCTTTATATAGAGAGCTGGAGAGCAATGACTGGTGGCTTGGACCATGGTCTTTGACTATCTTGGAGTGGTGGCTACACCTCACCTCAGGAATAGTCTGCGCATAGACAGAATAAGATTTGGATGCCCTGGAGAAATGGCAGAGCCCTGTTTGGATAAATCCTGTGTACAAATACAGAATTTCAAGTACAAAGCCACAGAAATTAAAACAATCTTGACCTTGAATTTAGATACCAGCTAAAGGGGAAAGAAATCTCTGAGCATAAAAGTATAATCACAAATATGTCATAAATACTGTACCCTTCAAAGCCTGCCTGCTTTTTGGAAGCTTTTCCACTGTTAACTTTCTGATGATAAAACCTGTATAACAAACATGCTATGCTAGCTCTGGGTCACTGTTCCTTCATCAGAGGTCAAAATCCCTTCTAGTCCCAGCTTTCTGAAAATGTGTATGTCTGGGTGTTTCTTCAACTGCCACTGCACAAGCCTATTTCTGAGTTTATCCCTGCATGTCTGGCATATCAAGAAAGGTTTGATTTCCTAAGAGGCCTTCCCTGGGCTTCTTGAGAGTCACTTTCATGCTTTATCTTCATGTGGGGACCCGCTGTGCATGTGCTTCCCTACTGTCCCTCTCTTGTCCAAATATCTTTCTCTTAAAGAAAACCAGTGCTATGCAGATATGATTGCTTGTCATCCTAACACCCTCATAATGACACCATCCCTTTAATAAATGATAGATCTCCAAATACAGTCTCAGTCTCAGCCACTACTGTTTAGACCTCTACATAGGAACTGGTGTGGCAAAAATCAGCTTGCAAACCCTCCCAATCTTATCTCAGATATTAATAGTTGTTTTACCTCATTTTTCAAAACCATGCCTCACTTTGGGCTTTTCAGTCCCATGAGCAGTGACAATTAACAAATTTATTTTCATCTGCTTTCCAAATTTATCCCAAACTTGACTGCATGCATAATCTCTCCCTCAATTCCCTAGTGTTGTCTCTCTCTCCTGGATTATGCGTATTTGAGCAAAAGAGCCCAGTGGCTATGTGATAGGCAATGTTTAGTAAGCATTTGCAATATGCTATTTACCTTCAGAAGCTTCTTTCACATAGGACAATTATCATTATCACTCCATTATTGGAGATGAAATTTCTAGGGCACAGGCCAAGGTGGATATAAAGACCCTCAGGAACTAGGAGACCACCAGAACCAGGGCCTGCATTCCTGCTGCTGTGCTCCGATACTTCTTGAAATACATTTGCCTAGAAATTGAGGGAATGAGTACATATAAGAAGAGATATTCAAGATGAATTGCTTCATAACTCTAACTGGTGAATTGAAAAGTTCCCTTTCTGACTAACTGAGTTGGTCTTAGGGCATATGCCCATTTACATGGGATTCTGGTATCCTTCCACTGTTTTTCTTACAACAATATCAGGAGTAGTCCTTCCATTAATTTCTCATAGGAAACCCTGGCAGTGAATATTTTACATGTATTTTTTATGCACCTTGAATGGAGTTTTCTAGAGAGCATATTAATATTAGCTTGTTTTCTGGAGGCCTTTCAGTATGAATTACTCTAAGATTCTTGGAATGACAATGACCAAATGTTAGAAAATCAATAGGAAGAGAAGTCAAGAGATGTCTCCCAAAGCATCTATTTTAAATCCCAAGCACTGCTTCCAATCTTTTGTCTGAGTGCAATGGTATGTTCTCCTATGGTGGGGAAGTCATGTCCTCAGAATCAGTCAGCTAGAGGAGGCACTGTTGCCCATCCCCAATGGGAATTGTTTGTAGGTCAGTACACCACTGTTTTTAACAGTATCAAGCTGTGCTCTGAACTTCCAGTTACTCTTTCTCTGATTTCCAGGGAAATATGGTCACTACTCCTTCTGTATGACATATCAAAAAAAGTAATGTCACCTCCAGAATTTTATATGGATGTACAAAATACATGTACAAGGGATTTTTTCAAATGATTAGTGAATGTGACTATTTTAGTCAATGTGAACATGCATACTTTCTTTTGGAATGTGTAATGCTTATCTACTATATAGCATTGGTAGGTACATCAACAAATACCATATTTTACTTTTTCAAGATGTATGTACATAAATAAACAGTTAACATCTTGGCTATTTGGACTAGTGGGTGATTGCATATTTGAAGGAAGATCCATAGCAGTACATCTCATCTGATGAACATATTGTACAAGGGCCTGATGTCCTCTTTTCAGGTGGTAAGATCTGATTCCTTCTGATGATACCTGATGGCCCCTTGTGACCACCTTATCCAACAGAGTGTTTTGGAAAAATTGCTTTGACTTATGATTCTAGGGCACAGAAATGCCATATGATTCAAACTTGTTCTCTTGGAAACCTGGTTACTTGTGAAAACAAATCCATGCTGAGAGGTAAAGATCTAAGTTTTTGAAAATAATTGAATTTTTAATTATCTCCAAACAATTTCAAATGCTAGGCTTTCTTCGTTGTATATAATTCCATCTTTATCATACAATACATTTCCATCTATCTGATGCTTATCTATAAGGTTAATGATTTATTACTCATTGTATTGTTCCTACCATGCTTAATATTTATAGCACATTCTGTTCTTTTTAAGAGCCTTTGATGGGTTCCTGAAGTATTACGTAAGCATTATGAGAAAAGAACAGACTCTTAATAGTATAGACTGAATTTACCAAAGCCTTATATTTGTAGGTTGAGGTGTGTTACAGAAGGAAATGAAAAACAGAGATGAAGTTGGGGAGAGATACAGATGCAGAGAGGAAGAACAATGGATAGAAAGGACATCTATAGTCAAAATAAATTTTTCAAATTCTTATTGGTTCAAGCTATTTTGCTAGGCAGATTTCTGCTTTGTATATGACTGAAATTTATTGCAAAATATGCTCACTAACTTTTCTCTAACACTAACATAATGGATTCCTTCAGATTCTGCCTTGGATAAGATCCCACTCACCGGACTGGGAAGGACATCTTAGAGAGACAGGAAGAAGCAAATACTGGAGATCAGCAGAGAGAGGCTCTGTTCATCCTTTGCCTATCTAGCCACAGAAATATATAAATTGGTTATGGAAGACATCATAGAGGATAGGGGTTGTCTTTAATCACATTTTGGATTTAATTGTTGGTCTCAGCCTCTGGAAAGGCTTAAGTTTGGCGCCCTTTTCCAGTGGCTTTAAACCACTTTCAAAAATAGAACCAACACTAGTAAAACAACAGGGAAAAGAAGAAATTGAGAAATGTACACAGCAATGCTCTGATTGCTTCCTGTGAAGGTGCTGGTCTGCAATGGACATGGTTCTCATTCACTTATAGCACCACCAAAAATACAGCTATCCTTCTGTTAAGAGAAAAGAGTATTTAGTGAATGTGGGATTCTTTGAAGACTGTGGCCCTAAGCCATGCCTTCTCCTACAGCACAAGTGCTCTGCCAGGGGTAAACTCCTACCAGTAGAAAGAATGCAAATGCCCTCATAGGAAGGATCTGGGGAAAGGTTTGGTCTCCAGTCACATTCAGGTGGTCCTGAAAATAGCTTTGGCCTGCAAATGGCTTCTTTGGGAATAATATAATGTTCTTCATTATAAAATTAGATTCAAGTAAGCCATTAAAGTAAAAAGTACAAATGACAAGAGAGCACCAAAGTCCCACTTCTCCACTCATTCCAGAAATCCATCCAAATAAAATCACTTAAATGCCAACAACCCAGGAAAACTATGATGTGGTGAAATATGAGTCTGTGGTTTCCAATTTTCTCTTTACTAGTGCTTATGGATATTGAGAATTTCTTGTATACTCACTTTTTGTAAGTCTTCTTCAGAGAAAACTCTATATAGACAGTTTACCAATCTTAAAATTGCATCAACTAATTTTGCCTCATTAAGCAGACAAATTCACATAATTATGGACCTTCATGTCTGATATCTGTGCTGACTGCAGGGTCAGTTTGGCTACAACACTATTGTCCAAACTGTGTGTTGTTTTTCTTGGAGTGGGAGACATGGACAACCTCCTGCCCAACTCACTCTGCTGGGCTGAGGTCCCAAAGAGAAATCAGGGATGCAAGACATCTTAGCGTGTGTGTCAGGCGTGAGGTCACCCAGAAAGGAGCTCAAAGATGCCATTGTTCTTCTCCTCCATATAAAGGAGCTGCCCTGATGTACCCATCACAGACTTGGGAGCAACATCAGAGCCTCCTCCAAGATGCTGGTGGTCCTGCTTACCGTGGCCTTGCTGGCCCTGAGCCCAGCTCAGAGTGAAAATGAAGGTAAAGCAAGAGGGGATTGTGGTGACTCTTGTGACTTAACATGGGCACACTGAAGAAAGGTGGGTGAAGGCGGGAGGATATTACTGACAGGACTGCATACTGTTTATGAAAATTGCAGGACAACTTATGACCTCATTTCATGTCAGAATTTTAAAATTTCTGTCAAAATCAGGACATCCCCAAAAAATATCAAACAGAAGCAAGGCAGGTAGGCTTTTCATTTTAAGAAACATCTCTCCATCTTGTCCCAGATAAACAAGAACATGGGAGACTGTACAAGGGGAACCTGCTTGGGAGACATTATTGTAATCTATATAGACAGGTGCAGTCTGCCTGGCTCTACAGTAGATAGAGGAGAGAGGAAGGAGAAATCCACACATCACAGCTATGACCATATAGAGGTACAGATCAGAGGCTAAACTTGACATTTTCGATTGAGTGAGAGAAGTAAGAGAGCCTCATTTCTCTATGATCTCTGACCAAACTTCAGTATGTCCATGAGTCCTCTACACAAAGTTATCATTGGGCCTAAAAGTTGACTGCAGATTTCCATCACTGAATAGGAGTAAAAAATTTTATAAAGGAAAAAACCTTAAACATACAACACTCTGATATTGAAATATCTAGAATAACAAGTGCACAATCATCATAACATTTCAGAGATGCTAGTGAGAACCATAAGTTTTTTTTTTAATATTGTTGCCAAAGCGGGGAGAATAAGCTTGGGCACTCACCAGCCACACACTCCTATCTTCCTTCTTTTTTAATCAACATCACAGAGGGTGGCTGAGAATTCACTTTAGTTATGTACAGCTTATAGATAAAAATCTGCTTTCTCTGTGGGCCCTGAGCTTGCTTACTAACTTTTTCCTTTATCCTGTCCTCATAACCTAGAGGTGAGTATGGTGATGTTTCTGCTGTATCAGCAGGTAAGACCCATCCTCAGTCAGTGTTCTCCACCTTGTCCTCTGGAAGGTTCATTTCTGCAATGTATCATTACCATCATTTTTGTTTTCAGGAATTCATGAAAGTCAGTTCCCCGAATGATAGAGACAAACATCCCAAAGCCTTGATTCTGGTGGAAAAGAGCAGGTCCTCCAGGTAGAATGACAAAGACAGGGCAGGGAGGATAAAAGGAATAGTTTGACTATTGCACCCGGGAGAGATCACTGCCGAGAGGTGAATCCTCAGGGGTAATAAGTGTCTGTATCTCTTTTCTCCATTTTTTCTGATTTGGCTGTATACTTCTATGTGATCAATATATGTCACAGGGGATCAGCAAATCCCCTGTGGACCACCGACTTGTCTTTGTCTTTACTCTTTTGCATTTTATTAATGTGGGTCCAGGGCACTAAGTAGATACGACTTGATTAAACACCTGACTTTCAGGATTGACATGGATTCAGAGCGCAAATGTCATCACTGGAGTTCGAAATAACATTAGCAAAAGAACTGAAACACAATCCTTCTGCTTTGCATCTCTTTAGTCTTGGGAAACATACCAGGCATTGGAAGGATTCAATGTCTTGCCTATATGGTAAACTGAAAGGAGGCATACATGTCTAGGTTAGGTGTGATACATTCCCTAGAATTAGTATATCAGTTAAGAGTAGCTTCACTGAGGACAGTGGAGATGAAGGAGGTTACAGCTGTAAATGAATTCTGGGAAGGACCTTATAGACAGGGTCAGACAGGTGAGCAGCATGGAGGTTGTTTCACCTCTGAGCTCATCTACTCTCGTGCTGCTCCCACACAGTTGTTCAGGAACCAAGCCAACTGGA
>PVKS010052204.1:0-10855 GCA_004027875.1 Aplodontia rufa
CTCAGAAGCGCCCTGTTCCCAGGGGGCGTGTCTAATGGGACCTCCTAGCATTGCTTTGCTCCTCTCTTCCTGGTAGTGCCGCCCAGCGGGGGGTGGTGTGTGTGGTAAGTTTGGTCCCTGGCGGGTCTTCCGCGCCTTCCCGTTGCGGGGGCAGGAGGGTGCTGGTTCCTGTTACGAAGTTGGGGGTTTATATGGTGGTTGATCCTGCCCTCCTCGGCTTGGAGGAGCAGGGAGAAGCCGGTACCCTGTGGATGGTGACGACCCTTTCCCACACTTCTTCTACATCCTGCTTTTCACTCCGTCCATGGGCAAAGCCTCCAGGGCTGGGAGGTATCAGAAAGGGGAGAAAGAGAGGAAAGGTCTGTAGCGTAGTGTTGCTCCACCAAGCCCGGGATACCCTTTCCTGGCACCCTGTTCCTAGTGGGTGTTTCCAATGTGACCTCTGAGAGTCACTTGGCCCCTCTCTTCCTGCTGGGCGCTGCCGGCGGGGGACCGGATGGGTGGGGAGGTCCCTCCCTAGCGGGTCTCGCACACCTTTCCTTCCAGTCGCGGGTCCAGGAGGGTGCTCGTTCTGGTTAAGAAGGGGGTTCACCTTGGTGATTGATCCTGCCCTCCTTGGCTTGGAGGGGTGTGAAGAAGCGGGCACCCAGTTGGGGGTAATGACCCTTTCCCGCACTTCTACTCCATCCTCTTTTCTCTCAGCCCGGGGGCACAACCTCCGGGGCTGGGAAGTGTCGGAAAGGGGAGAGAGAGAAAAAAGGTCGGTGGGGAAGGGTTGCTCCGCCAAGCCCGGGGCGCCGCTCTATAGAGCCTTTTTCCCATGTGGTGTGTCCACCGGGATCTCTGAGTGTCACTTGACCCTCTCTTCCTGCTGTCCACCGCCGGGCATGGGGCGGGGTAGGGGGGAGGTCGGAATCTGGCCGGACTCTCACTGTTCTCCTTCCCATCACGTGGGCAGGTGGGTGCTCGTTTCCGTTATGAATGGGGTGTCGCCGTGGTGGTTGACCCTGCCCTCGATGGCTTGGAGGCGCGGGGAGACTCCGACACCTGGTTGGGGATGATGACACTTTCCCTGCACTTCTACTCCATCATCTTTTCACTCAGCCCTGGGGCACAGCCTCAGGGGCTGGGACGGGGTCCGGAAGGGGAGAGAAAGAGAAAAGTTCAGTGGGAAAGTGTTGCTCCGCCAAGTCCGGGGTGCTGCTCCGTGGGGCCCTGTTCCTAGGGGGCGTGTCTAACGTGACCTATGAGAGTCAATTGGCCCCTCTCTTCCTGCTGTCCACCCCCCGGCGTGGGGTGGTTTGGGCTGGGAGCTCGGTCCCTGGCGAGTCTCCCACGCCTTTCCTTTCCCTCTCGGTGAGAGGAGGCTGCTAGTTCCTGTTACGATGTGGGGGGTAGCAGTGTTGTTTCATCCTGCACTCCTCGGCTTGAAGGGGCGGGGAGAAGCCGGCACCCTATGGGCGGTGAAGACTGTTTCCTGCACTTTTTCTCCATCCTATTTTCCACTCCACCTGGGGTACAGCCTCCAGGGCTGGGACGGGGTCGGAAAGGTAAGAGAGAAAGTAAAGTTCGGTGGGGAAAGGTTGCTCCGCCAAGCCCGGGATACGCTCAGAGGTGCCCTGTTCCCAGGGTTCGTGTCCAATGTGACCTCTGAGAGTCACTTGGCCCCTCTCTTCCTGCTGGGCGCCGTCCACCGGGGGGCTGGCTGCGGGGTGAGGTCAGTCCCTGGCCGTTCTCCCCTGCCTTCCCGTCCTGGGGGCAGATGGGTGCTGGTACCTGTTACGAAGCTGGGGTGGCCATGGTGTTTGAACCTCCCCTCGTCGGCTTGAAGGGGCATGGAGAAGGCAGCAACTTGTGGGCGGTGACAAACCTTTCCCACACTTCTTCTCCATCCTCTGTTGCAATCCACCTTGGGGCACAGCCTCCGGGGCTGGGACGGGGTTGGGAAGGGTAGAGAGAGGAAAGTTCAGAGGGGAAGTGTTGCTCCACCAAGTCCCGGGTGCCGCTCTCTGGCACCCTGGTCCCAGGGTCGTGTCCAACTTCAACTCTGAGAGTTACTTGGCCCAACTCTTCCTGTTGGGTGATGCCGGCTCTGGGCTGGATGGAGTGGAGGTCCGTCCCTAGCGGGTCTCGCACGACTTTCCTTACTGTCGCAGGTACAGGAGGGTGCTCTTTCCTGTTATGAAGGGGGTTCACTGTGGTGATTGATCCTGCCCTCTTTCGTTTGGAGGGGTGGGAAGAAGCCGGCACCCTGTGGGTGTTGATGAACTTTTCCTGCACTTCTTCTCTGTCATTTTTTTCCACTCCGCCCGGGGGCACAGCCAGCAGGGCTCACAGGAGTCGGGAGGGGGAGAGAGAGTGGAAAGGTTGGTGGAGAAGTGTTGCTCCACCAAACCCGTGGTGCCTTTCCCTGGCACCCTGTTCCTAGGGGACTTGTCCAACTTGACTTCAGAGAGTCACTTGGTCCATTTCTTCCTGCTGGGCAACGCCCAGCAGGGCGCCGGATGAGGGAGGAGGTTGGTCCCTGGCGATTCTAGCATGCCTTTTCTTCCCGTCGCGGTGGCGGGAGGGTGCTTGTTCCCGTTAAGAAGGGGGTTCACCTTGGTGATTGGTCTGTTGGGAAGCGTTGCTCCACCAAGCCCGGGTTGCCGCCTGAAGGGGCCCTGTTCCCAGGGCAAGTGTCCACCGGGATCTCCCAGCATCGCTTTATCCCTCTCTTCCTGTTGGCGCCGCCCAGCGGGGTCCGGCTGTGGGGTGATGTCAGTCCCTTGCCGATCTCCCAGCCTTCCCGTAGTTGGGGCAGAAGGGTGCTGATTCCTGTTTCGAAGCTGGGGTTCGCAATGGTGTTTGATCTCCCTTCCTCGGCTTGGAGGGGCTTGGAGAAGCCAGCAACCTGTGTGCGGTGACGACTCTTTCTCGCTATTCTTCTCCATTCTCTTTAACATTCTGCCCGGGTGCACAGCTTCTGGGACTGGGACGGGGTCTGGGAATGGGAGAGAGAGAGGAAAGGTCGGTGGGGAAGGGTTGCTCTGTAAAACTCGGGGGGGGGGGCGCTCCACAGCGCCTTTTTCCCAGGGGGCGTTTCCACCGGGATCTCCGAGAGTCACTGGCCCCTCTCTTCCTGCTGGCCGCCATACGGCACGGGGTGGTGTGGGTGGGGAGGTCGGTCCGTGGCGGTTCTCGCGTGCTTTTCCTTCCCGTCTCGGGGAGAGGCGGGTACTCATCCCATTAAAAAGTGGGGTGTCTCCGTGGTGGTTGATCCTGCCCTCGTTGGTTTGGAGGGGCGGATAGAAGCCAGCACCCTGTGGGTGGTGATGGCCCTTTTCTGCACTTCTTCTCCATTCTCTTTTCCACTCCGCTCGGGGGCACAGCCGGCAGGGATCGGAGGAGTCTGGAAGGGGAGAGAGAGAGGAAAGTTCGGTGGAGAAGTGTTGCTCCTCCAAGCCCAAGGTGCCGTTCCCTGGCACCCTGTTCCCAGGGGGCTTGTACAACTTGACCTCCGAAAGTCACTTGTTCCATCTCTTCCTGATAGGCGCCGCCCAATGGGGCGCCGATTGAGGGGGGAGTTTGGTCCCTGGTGGGTGTCGCACGCCTTTCCTTCCCGTCGAGGTGGCAGGAGGGTGCTTGTCCCACTTATGAAGTGGGCTAACCATGGTGATTGCTCCTGCCCTCGTTGGTTTGGAGGGCTTTGAAAATACCGGCACCCGGTGGGCGGTGATGACCCTTTCCCGCTCTTCTACTCCATCCTCTTTTCACTCTGCCCGGGGGCACAGCCAGCGGGGCTGGGACGCGGTCGGGAAGGTGAGAGAGAAATTAAAGGTCGGTGGGGAAAGGCTTCTCCGCCAAGCCCGCATGCGCTCAGAGGGCCTTATTTCCAGGGGGCGTGTCCAATTGGATCCCCTAACATTGCTTTGCTCCTCTCTTCCTGGTGGCCCCACCATGGCGTGGGGCGGTGTGGGGGGTAATTTCGGTCCCTGGCGGGTCTTCCGGGCCTTTCCGTCGCGGGGGTAGGAGGGTGCTGGTTCCTGTTATGAAGCTGGGGGTCATCATGGTGGTTGATCCTGCCCTCCTCGCGTTGAAGGGGTGGGGAGAAGCCGGCACCCTGTGGTCGGTGACGACTCTTTCCCACACTTCATCTCAATCGTGTTTTCCACTCAGTCCATGGGCACAGCCTCCAGGGCTTGGAGGTGTCAGGAATGGGAGAGACAGAGGAAAGGTCAGTGGGGAAGTGTTGCTCTGCCAAGCACAGGGTGCCGTTCCCTGGCAACCTGTTTCCAGTTGGTGTGTCCAACGTGACCTCTGAGAGTCACTTGGCCCCTCTCTTCTAGCTGGGCGCCGCGTGCGGGTGTCGAATGGGGGGGAGGCCTGTCCCTAGCGGGTCTTGCACACCTTTCTTTCCAGTCGCGGGTCCAGGAGGGTGCTCGTTCCCTTTAAGAAGTGGGTTCACCTTGGTGATTGATTCTGCCCTCCTTGGTTTGGAGGGTTGTGAAGAAGTCAGCACCTGTTTGGGGGTGACGACCCTTTCCTGCACTTCTACTCCATCCTCTTTTCACTCAGCCCGGGTGCACAAACTCTGGGGCTGGGAAGGGTCGGGAAGGGGAGAGAGAGCGGAAAGGTCTCGGGAAGGGTTGCTCTGCCAAGTCCGGGGGGCTGATCCATAGCGCCTTTTTCCCAGGGGGCGTGTCCAACGGGACCTCTGAGAGTCACTTGGACCCTCTCTTCCTGCTGTCCACCGCCTGGCATGAGGCGGGGTAGGGGGGAGGTTTTTCTCTGGCCAGACTCGCAGTGCTCTCCTTCCAATCACGGGGGCAGGTGGGTGCTCTTTTCTGTTACGAATGGGGGGTCGCCGTGGTGGTTGATCCTGCCCTCGTTGGCTTGGAGGCGCGGGGAGATTTGGCAACTTGTTGGGAATGACGACACGGTCCCTGCACTGCTACTCCATCCTCTATTCACTCAGCCCTGGGGTACAGCCTCCGGGGCTGGGACAGGTTCGGAAAGGGGAGAGAAAGAAGAAAGTTTGGTATGGAAGTGTTGCTCCGCCAAGCCCGGGGTGCCGCTACATGGCGCCCTGTTCCTAGGGGGCGTGTCTAACATGACCTCCGAGAGACATTTGGCCCCTCTCTTCCTGCTGTCCGCCGCCTGGCGAGGGGCAGGTTGGGCTGGAAGGTCAGTTCCTGGAGAGTCTCCCACGCCTTTCCTTTCTGTCCCGGTGAAAGGAGGCTGCTCGTTCCTGTTACGAAGTGGGGGGTCACAGTGGTGGTTGATCCTGCACTCCTCGGCTTGGAGGGGCGGGGAGAAGCCGGCACCCTGTGGGTGGTGATGACCCTTCCTCGCACTTCTGCTCCATCCTCTTTTCCACTCCACAAGTGGAACAGTCTCCAGGGCTGGGACGGGGTCGGAAATGGGAGAGAGAGAGGAACAGGTCGGTGGGGAAGAGTTGATCCGCCAAACCGGGGTGCGCTCCACAGCGCCTTTTTCCCAGGGGTCGTTTCCACTGGGACCTCCGAGAGTCACTTGGCCCATCTCTTCCTGCTGTCCGCCACCCGGCGGGGGGCTGACTGTGTGGGGAGGTCGGTCCTTGGAAGGTCTCACGTCCTTTTCCTTCCCGTCGCGGGGGGAGGAGGATGCTGATTCCTTTAAAAAGTGGGGGGTCTCCGTGGTGGTTGACCCTGCCCTCGTTGGCTTGGAGGGGCGGGGAGAAGCCGGCACCCTGTGGGCGGTGATGACAGTTTCCTGCACTTCTTCTCCATCCTCTTTTCCACTCCGCTCGGGGGCACAGCCGGCAGGGCTCGGAGGAGTCGGGAAGGGGAGAGAGAGAGGAAAGGTCGGTGGAGAAGTGTTGCTCCACCAAGCCCGGGGTGCCGTTCCCTGTCACCCTCTTACCAGGGGGCTTGTACAACTTGACCTCCGAAAGTCACTTGGTCCATCTCTTCCTTATAGTCCCTGGCGGGTCTCGCACGCCTTTCCTTCCCGTCGAGGTGGAAGGAGGGTGCTTCTTTTAGTTATGAAGAGGACTCACCATGGTGTTTGATCCTGCCCTCGTTAGTTTGGAGGGCTTTGAAGAAACAGGCATCCGGTGGCCGGTGATGACCCTTTCCCGCTCTTCTATTTCATGCTCTTTTCACTCAGCCCTGGGGCACAGCCTTCGGTGTTGGGAAGAGTCGGGAAGGGGAGAGAGAGAGGAAAGGTAGGTGGGGAAGTGTTGCTCCGCCAAACCCGGGGTGCCGCTCCGTGGCGCACTGTTCCTAGCGGACGTGTCTCACGTGACCCCCGAGAGTCACTTGGCCCCTCACTTCCTGCTGTCCGCTGCCCGGCGTTGGGCAGGTTGGGCTGGGATATCAGTCCCTGGCGAGACTCCCACGCCTTTCCTTTCTGTTGCAGTGAGAGGAGGCTGCTCGTTCCTGTTATGAAGTAGGGGTCACAGTGGTGGTTGATCCTGCACTCCTCGGCTTGGATGGGCGGGGAGAAGCCGGCAACCAGTGGGCGGTGATGACCCTTTCCCGCACTTCTTCTCCATCCTCTTTTCCACTCCACCCGGGGTACAGCCTCCAGGGCTGGGACGGCGTCGGGAAGGTGAGAGATAGAGTAAAGGTCTGTGGGGAAGGGTTGCTCCACCAAGCCCGGGATGTGCTCAGAGGTGCCCTGTTCCCAGGGTTCGTGTCCAATGTGACCTCTGAGAGTCACTTGGCCCCTCTCTTCCTGCTGGGCGCCGTCCTGTGGGGGGCTGGCTGCCGGGTGAGGTCAGTCCCTGGCTGTTCTCCCATGCCTTCCTGTCGTGGGGGCAGATGGGTGCTGGTACCTGTTACGAAGCTGGGGTGGCCATGGTGTTTGAACCTCTCCTCGTCGGCTTGAAGTGGCATGGAGAAGGCGGCAACCTGTGGGCGGTGACGAACCTTTCCCGCAATTCTTCTCCATCCTCTGTTCCAATCCACCCTGGGGCACAGCCTCCGGGGCTGGGACGGGGTTGGGAAAGATAGAGAGAGGAAAGGTCAGAGGGGAAGTGTTGCTCCGCCAAGGCCCGGGTACTGCTCCCTGGCACCCTGGTCCCAGGGGGCGTGTCCAACTTGAACTCTGAGAGTTACTTGGCCCAACTCTTCCTGTTGGGCGACACCGGCTCTGGGCTGGATGGAGAGGAGGTCGGTCCCTAGTGGGTCTCGCACGACTTTCCTTACCGTCGCGGGTACAGGAGGGTGCTCGTTCCCGTTATGAAGGTGTTTCACCGTGGTGATTGATCCTGCCCTCTTTCATTTGGAGGGGTGTGAAGAAGCCGTCACCCAGTTAGGGGTGACGACCCTTTCCTGCACTTCTACTCCATCCTCATTTCACTCAGCCCAGGGGCACAACCTCCGGGGCTGGGAAGGGTCGGGAACGGGATAGAGAGAGGAAAGGTCGGTGGGAAGGGTTGTTCCAACAAACCCGGGGGGACGCTCCACAGCGCCTTTTCCCAGGGGTCGTGTCCACCGGGACCTCCGAGATTCACTTGGCCCCTCTATTCCTGCTGGCCTCCGCCCGGCGGGGGAAGTGTGCGGGGGGAGTTCGGTCTGTGGCGGGTCCCTCGTGCTTTTCCTTCCCCTCGCGGGGGGAGGAGGGTGCTCATCCCGTTACAAAGTGGGGTGTCAGCGTGGTGGTTGATCCTGCCTTCGTTGGCTTGGAGGAACGTGAAGAAGCCGGCACCCTGTGGGCAGTGACGACCCTTTCCTGTACTTCTTCTCCATCTTCTTCACACTGGGCCTGGAGGCACACCCTCCAGGGCTCCGAAGGGGTCGGGAAGGGGAGAGAGAGAGGAAAGGTCGGTGGGCAGTGTTGCTCCGCCAGCCCGGGGTGCTGTTCCCTGGCACCCTGTTACCAGGGGACTGTCCAACTTGACCTCGGAGATTCACTTGGCCCCACTCTTCCTGCTGGGCGCCACCTTTCGGGGGCCAGATGAGGGGGGAGTTCGGTCCTTGGCGGGTCTCACACGCCTTTCCTTCCCGTTGTTGTGGCAGGAGGGTGCTCCTTCCAGTTAGGAAGGGTGGTCACCATGGTGATTGATTCTGCCCTCGTTGGTTTGGAGGGGTGTGAAGAAACCGGCATCCTGTGGGGGGTGATGACCCTTTCCCGCACTTCAACTCCATCCTATTTTCACTCAACCTGGGGGCACAGCCTCCGGGGCTGGGAAGGGTCGGGAAAGAGAGAGAGAGGAAAGGTCGGTTGTGTATGTTCACTCCGCCAAGTTCTGGATGCGCTAACAGGTGCCCTGTCCCCAGGGTGCGTGTCCACCGGGACCTCCCAGCATCTCTTTGCCCCTCTCTTCCTGATGGCGCCTCCCGACGAGAATGGTTTGGGGGGAGGAGATCAGTCCCTGGCGGGTCTCAAGTGCCTTTCTTTCGCGTCGCGGAGGCAAGAATGTGCTCTTTCCCGTTATAAAGTGGGGTGCCGCTGTGGTGGTTTCTCCTGCCCTCTTTTGCTTGGAGCGGTGGGTTTAAGCCGGCACCCTGTGGGCGGTGACGACCCTTTCCCCCACTTGTTCTCCATCCTCTTTTCCAATCCACACTGGGTCACAGCCTCCGGGGTTGGGACGGGGTCGGGAAGGGGAGAGAGAGAGGTATGTTGGTGGGGAAGGGTTGCTCCGACAAGCCGGGGTGCCGCTCCACAGCGCCTTTTTCCCAGGGGGCGTGTCTACTGGGAACTCCAAGAGTCAGTTGGCCCCTCTCTTACTTCTGGCCTCTGCCCGGCGGGGGCGGTGTGCAGGGGGAGGTCGGTTCTTGTCGGGTCTTGCATGCTTTTCTTTCCCGTTGCGGGGGAAGAAGGGTGCTCATCCCGTTAAAACGTGGGGGGTCGGCGTGGTGGTTGATCCTGCCCTCGTTTGCTTGAGGGGTGGGGAGAAACCGGCAACCTGTGGGCAGTGTCGACCCTTTCCTGCACTTCTTCTACATCCTCTTTTCCACTGGGCTTGGGGACACAGACTCCAGGGCTCCGAGGAATCAGGAAGGGGAGAGAGAGATTAAAGATCGGTGGGGAGTGTTGCTCCGCCAGCCCGGGCTGCCGTTCCCTGGAACCCTGTTCCCAGGGGCCTGTCAAACTTGACCTCGGAGATTCACTTGGCCCCTCTTTCCTGCTGGGCACCATCTGGCGGGGGACCAGCTGAGGGGGGATTTCGGTCCATGGCGGGTCTCGAATGCCTTTCCTTCCCGTCACGGTGGCAGGAGGGTGCTCGTTCCAGTTACGAAGGGGGGTCACCACGGTGATTGATTCTGCCCTCGTTGTTTTGGAGGGGTGTGAAGAAACCGGCAGCTTGTGGGGGATGACGACCCTTTCCCGCACTTCAACTCCATGCTCTTTTACACTCTGCTCGGGGCAACAGTCAGCAGGGCTCAGAGTAGTCTGGAAGGGGAGAGAGAGAGGAAAGGTCGGTGGGGAAGGGTTGCTCCGCCAAGCCCTGGATGCGCTAATAGGCGCCCTGTCCACAATGAACGTGTCCACCAGGACCTCCCAGCATCACTTTGCCCCTCTGTTCCTGTTGGTGCCCCCCGACAGGGGGCGGTTTGGGGGTGGAGATTGGTCCTTGGCGGGTCTCGAGGGCCTTTCCCTCCTTTCGCAGGCGCAGGTGGGTGCTTATTCCCATTAAAAAGTGGAGTGTCGCCGTGGTAGTTGATCCTGCCCTCCTTGGATTGGAGGGGCTTGGAGAAGCCGGGAACCAGTGGGCGGAGACAAACTTTTCCCGCACTTCTTCTCCATCTTCTTTAACATTCCGCCCGGGTGCACAGCTTCCGGGGCTGGGACGGGGTCAGGAATGGGAGAGAGAGAAGAAAGACCAGTGGGGAAAGGTTGCTATGCGAAGACCGGGGGGCAGCTGCACGGCTCCCTGTTCCCAGGGGGCATGTCCACCAGGACCTCCGAGGATCCCTTAGCCCCTCTCTTCATGCCTGCTGCTGACAGGCATGGGATGGTGTGGGGATGGAAGTCGGGACCTGGCGGGTCTCCTGTGACTTTCCTTCCCAAGGCTGGGGAGAGGAGGGTGCTCATTCCCGTTACAAAGTGGAGCATCGCCGTGTTGGTTGCTCCTGCCCTCTTCGACTTCGAGGGGCGGGGTGAGGCCGGCACCCTGTGGGTGGTGACGACCCTTTCTCGCACTTCTTCTCCATCCTTTTTTCCACTCCGCCCGGGGGCACAGTCTCAGAGGCTGGGACGTGGTCGGGAATGGGAGAGAGAGAGGTTAGGTCGGTGGGGAAGGGTTGCTTCGCCAAGCCCGTGGGGCCGCTCTGTGGTACCTTGTTCCTAGGGGGCTTGTGCACCTGGACCTCCGAACGTCGCTTGACTCCTCTCTTCCTGCTGAACGCCCCCTGGCTGGGGATGGGTTGATGGCAAAGGTCGGTACCTAGCGGTTCTCTCACGGCTTTTCTTCCCTTCAGGGGGCAGGAGGGTGTTTGTTCCCCTTAGGGAGAGGGGGATCACCATGGTTGTTGATCCTGCCCTCCTGGTCTTGGAGGGATGGTTAGTAGCCAGCAGCCAGTGGGAGGTGACGACCCTTTCCTGCACTTCTAGTCCATCCTCTTTTCACTGGACCGGGGGCACAACCTCTGGGGCTGGCCAGGGTCGGGAAGGGGACATAGAGAGGAAAGGTCGGTGGGTAAGGGTTGCTCCGCCAAGCCCGGTGGGCTGCTCCACAGCGTCTTTTTCCCAGGGGGCGTGTCCACCGGAACCTCTGAGAGTCACTTGGCCCCTCTGTTTCAACTGTCCACCGCTGGGCATGGGGCGGGGAAGGGGGGAGGTCGGTCTCTGGCCAGACTCGCACTGTTCTCCGTATCATCGCGGGGGCAAGTGGGTGCTCCTTTCCGTTAAGAATGGGGGGTCGCCGTGGTGGTTAAACCTGCCC